>JAGKQL010002471.1:0-15124 GCA_018398635.1 Cyprinodon brontotheroides | reverse complement strand
CTTCCCAAAATTACTTCAACGGAAGGTTTCCAGATGGATATGCGGAGCAAATCCATCTGGCGGAGTCAGGTTAGATCCAGGGTGGGTTTAATGATACTCTACTTAGAAAGAAGATGCATGGATTTCAGAATTGAACAATATAGATCTATATTCAGCGTCTGGGTCAGAACTTTGCCCAGTCATGTTGTTTTACAGTCTCCCTCGACCCGCTTGGCATATTTTGAGGTTCTAACTACTGTCTGTTATTTTTAAATAGAAGCTCACACTGCAAAAAAATGTAATCTAAATAAGTCACTTTTTTTTAAATAAGTAGAAAAATTTTGAACTGAAAAGGGAGACGTTTCTCTTCCATCCAGGAAGATTTTTCAATTCAAAATGTCAGAAATAGCGTTTAGTTCCAGGTTTTATCCAGCAGCCCAACAAAGCCTGGTTTTAGTTTAGAAAACATGTAAATTGAAACAAATGAATGGGGGTCGTTTGGCTTCTTTGTGCTAGCCTTCCCGCAATGCCCCACATACCTGTCTATGTTCCCTGAAAGGGGTCGTTAGAGGGATTGAATTGATGAACAGGTATGAGGTCTTCTGTTCTCCTATAAACGGGGTTGAGGGTTGCAAATGATATTTACAGTTGGCTTTTCCTTTCTTAACATGGCTTCCTTCACGCCTCTCCTCTCAAACCACCTGTCTTCTTGTCCAAAATGTGAAATATTCAGGTCCTCCAAAGAATGTCCTTTGTCCATCAGGTGTAGATGTAGGTGAGTCTTGTCCAGAGGAGGGCGCTCTTCTGTGTTGGTTGGGTGTCTGTGGAGAGTTGTTTGGTTTCTCCTTAATATAAAAGATCAGATCATTCGCTGCATTGAACTGCATATATTGGGTGCTGGGATTTTATCTTCAGATGAACTAGTCTCTGTTTTAAGGTCTGTTTGGTTTTGAAAATGTTCTGGGTAGATTTACCTGCGATTTTATTTTTTACTTGAAGGAATGTGACTGAAAATCTTCACCAGAAAATGTTCTGTTTGCTTTGCATCATTGCTATAAAACACATTGACCTGTGAAACGGTAGTCGTTATGTTGGCTGATGTGTTAAAATACGGTAACAGAATTTCTTCCCTCTTATAAACTCTCTGTTGATGTCTTTTTTTCTTTCTTCTAACGGCTGTTTGATTTCTGTAAGGGTTTGGAGAATTCGTGGGAGAGGCATCAAAAGGTGGCCGAGTATTTCCACACCGGCCTGGAGAGCTTGGGTCTCAAACTGTTTGTCAAAGAAAAGGTGAAGTTCAAAATACACTGCAAAAACTATGTAAAAATGAGTACAAATGTCCTAAATTAAGTATGTCCCTTAATTTGAGCAGATAAATAAGATAATCTGCCAATGGAATTAGCATTTTTACTCTTAAATTAAGTGTAAAATAAGATGATTAGATATGATGCACTTGAAATTAGAGACTGCAGTTTTTTTTATTATTTTAAATGTAAATTTCCTTATTCCATTGGCAGTGTCTCACTTAACTGCTTATTTTAAGAAAAATTTACTTACTTGGATTTCGATTTTTTTGCAGTGTAAATCTGCAGTTTTTTTACTAAAGAGGAAACAGGCAGAGGAACCTCTATAAAGATCAGTGCTTCATTATAATGTGATAAACTTGGTTACAGCGAGCAAGACTGCCCACCGTCACCACAATCGTCTCTCCTCCTGGATACGACTGGAAAGAGATCACCTCCTACATCATGAAGAAGCACAACTTAGAGATTTCTGGAGGGCTGGGACCTTCACTTGGTTTGGTAAGAGGGACGGAGGCATTTAGCTGCTCAATGGGGGGATGTTCACACCAGCTAAGACTGCTGGGCTTGTTTCTGCTCCTCTCAGGTGTTGCGTGTGGGACTGATGGGATTCAACAGCAGTGAGGCAAACGTGGATATGGTGCTGGAAGCGCTGAGAGATGCCCTGCAGCACTGCCACCGGAGCAAAGTGTAAAATAAACCCGTCGAAAATTAAAGATAAGCAGAAAATAAATAATGAATCTGTTTAGGCTGCAGTAATCTTTATTTGACCTGTTAACATTTGTGCCGATGAAACAACCATTCATCACAGCATTTGTTGAAACTTTGTGAATTATAAATGAATAAAACTAACATCTGTTTTGGTGAGACTGAATTCTTCCTTCTTTATTTGTATATTAATCAACAATAAAATGACAGAGACACCATGCTGAAGACACGATTAAAGTACTTTGAATTCTGAATATGAGCAGACTTTTCCTTTTTATTTTCTCATTGTGTCATCCTGTTCCTCTCTGTTATCAACTTATCTGAATTAAAGTTAAATTTCAAATTGAATCTTAGTTTATTTACTGTTTTTACTGTACTTATTGTTTTAATAATATTATTTAAAAACTGCTGCCTTGCAGCAAGAAGGTTCCAGGTTCTAATCCCGGGGTCTTTCTGCATGGAGTTTGTATGTTCTCCCTGAGCATGCATGGGTTCTCTCCGGGTACTCCGGCTTCCTCCCACAGTCCAAAAACATGACTGTTAGGTTAAATGGCTTCTTTAAATTCTCTTTAGGTGTGAATGGTTGTTTGTCCTGTTTGTCTCTGTGTTGCCCTGCGATGGACTGGAGACAGGATGAACCCCCCCTCTCACCCGTAGACATCTGTAGATAGACAGCAGCACCTCTTGGGATAATCATGAAGGAAAATGGATGGATGGGTTTAAAATCCACAAGCATCCTCATTCTCACATTCCAATAAATTTTCACGCTATGATAAATGTTCACATTATTTATTGGCTGCATCTAAAAATATCAAAGATATTTCTTAAATTAAACATAGATATGAAATAATCCAATTTAACCTACAATTACTTGATTACTTGATAACTTGAAGTTCACCCCCCCCCCTCCTCATTTGCATAATGAGGCAGAAATGCAGAAACGACCAGCAGAAATTAATAGTGTTGAAATAAAGATGGTAAAAAAATACAAAGGAAGAATAAAACAGACAAAAATAATATATCTTGCACATAATTAAATACTTAAAAAATAAGTACTAAATAAATAAATTTGAAAATTATAACAGACAATAAATAAATAACATAATTATTACAAAGGCGAATAAATAAAGAAGCTATAAAACAGAGATATAAAAATCTATGTCTCACTGTATAATTTAATTTCTACCTACATTTATTTGTTTATTGTATTTTGGGGTCAATTATTTGTATGCTTATATTTTTATTGAGCATTTATTTGGCTTCATAAGTTTCTTTACTCTTATTTTTTAATATGTCAGTTGGTCCTCCATATAGAATCATTGTTCTAGGTCAAATCAATTCAGTTCAGTCCGTCAAATCAGCTGCCTGTAATGTCTTTAAATGTCCAGCAGGTGTCAGTATTCTGTGAGATAGCTTCAATGCAGGATTAATACAGTTTGGCTTCAAGATGCCTCATTAATTAAACAGAACCTTTTGATCTAAGGCTCTGTAGCTCCTCCTGTACAGACAGGACTGTTACAGTCTGAGGCTCAATCTACACCAAAACTTAAGCTTCTAAGCTGCCAGAAATGTTTGTTTTGTTTTTTTTCTCCCAAGAGTTGCCCAGTTGCAGCAATTGCAGAATTCCTGACATCTGTTATATATCGCCATGATTTAACGAGACATTTCATTTTACCGCCGGTGGGCTTGGCTGGGTAGCGGTGACTTAGCACTAATTCGCTTAAATCGACTGGATGATTACAAAAATATCAGCTGCTCCATACTGTTTAATAAATAATTGGTGCTTCAGAAAAAGGTTAAAATTTAAGAGCAGTCAGTTACTGGATTTATTCTTATTTCTCACTGCAGTTGGTTGCTCTCAATGTCATTAGATATATACTGTGCATGAAGTATAAGCCACAGCAAGAATGGGTAGCAGTATTTAAATTAATTAAATGACGAGGGATTTGCCTAGGTATTATTTTTTACATTTCTTTATTCTTTTTATGACAAAAAAAAAATCATAAAAAATGTTTATAACATTTAGTAAACTGTGCTTATAAGAAAGCAGGCTCGGTTCTGTGTTAACTTGACCTAAAATGTAATGCTCAAGTTGTTTTATGCAATCAAAACAAAACACACCAAAAAATAAAAATAAAAAACACTCTTTGGCGCCCTCTGCTGGCCTTGTGGCCCTGAGGAGCGGTTTAAAATAGTCTGGCTGGAAATATTGAGGGAAAAAAAGAATCCGTTACGTACATAACCATAACATACAAACCGTTTACCAGCAAGCGATACTAGGCAGTTACCTCAGGGCCCCAAGTTCCTGTATGACAATGCGGCTATTTTGCATATTTGTGCAGTAATTATGTTTTGATAAAAAAAATCCTTTGGCTAAAGTGCCATCAGAACGCTGATAATATAAAGTGTGTGTCTCAGCTCCCAAATTTCCTCAATCCGCCCCTGCATACACAACCTTACAGCACAAACTTAAAGATAAAATTAAGGAACTCTGTTTTTCAACTTTGAACTTCTGCCTGCTCGTAAAGCAGCACGCTCTTCCCTTCCACCCCAGTCCAGTAGGCGGCGCTGCAAACTCTGACCGGAAGTATAAAAAGACATTTGTGGAAATAGTTCCGGGTAAAGTCACCGCGGGTAAATTGTTCTGGGCGTTTTTTCTTTAGAGCAATCTGGAAATCTTAGCTGGTATTTAAAGCCGTCCTCCTGTAATGGCGTCTAAAAGAGGCGCTCTGATTGTCCTGGAGGGGCTGGACAGAGCCGGGAAAACCACCCAGTGTCAGAGGCTGGTCCAGGCGCTGCAGCAGAGCGGCCGCCCCGCTGAGATGATCCGGTTTCCCGGTGAGGAGAAGTTAGCAGGAATGTGTTAGCTTATTTCCAGCTGTGTGAGGAGGGCTGGACTTCTAGATGTTTCTCTTTCCTTTCTGTAGACAGGAGCACAGCGATCGGACAGGTGATCAGCGCTTACCTGGAGAAGAAGAGTGAGCTGGAGGACCACACCGTCCACCTGCTGTTCTCTGCCAACCGCTGGGAGCTGGTGTAAGATGCACACACCTGTTCCACCTCACCGATGGAAGGAGCAGATTATCACATTAACCTTTTATAGGGAGAGTTTGATGACTCATTGAAGCAGGGGCGGATCTAGGATTCAAGAGATCAGGGGCCCTGAGGGGGAAGATGAGGGTTTAGACTTTCTGATAAATAAGATGTGAAATATTAAGGACATTTTATAGTATATTACATGCTATCCCACGAGAATTTGGAAACAGTTGCTCTTTGATTTCCCCAAAGATATGAGAGGAGGAGAGGATATTTCAGCTGCCTGAAATAATTTGTTCCCCCTTCTCCTTAACATGGGAAGAAATTAATTTACCTGCAAGTCTTTCACTGTGTTTATTCCTCTATTCATCACCAACAAATCCTCTGAATTTGGTGACATTTGTTCATTATTTGCCAGAGTTATTAGAGGGAAATCAAAGATTTTAACCACCTGATATAATCTGTTCCCCCCATAACATTTTGAAACTGTCATTTTTTATTTATTCTATATGTTTGAAAAATGAATTTTATATATCGAAATCCAAAATAGTTTAAATAAATAAGACTGTTGGTTTGATCTTTATAAAATGTAGTAGTGATGTGTCCAGCAGCACCGACTCATCAAAGTGAGTTGGTGCACTTGTCGTTTCCAGAAAGTCATGTGACTGACTAAACTGTGTTTAAAAGCATATCTGTCAACATGATGCATCTGCTAAAAATGTCTCATCTTTTACAGTTTAACATTAAAATGATCAAAACATTTTTGGAGCAGCCTAAAAGGAATAGGAACGTTTCAGCTGCTGCGTTTTTCATTTTCTCATTCTGTCATCCTTTTCCTCTCAGTTATCACTCAACTGATCTGAATTAAAGTTAATTTCAAATTCACTCTAATTTTGTTCACTGTTTTTACTGTACTTATTGTTTTAAAATGATTTAGAATCCTAGTCCTCAGGCATCCTCATTCACATTTTCCCCTAAATTTCACATTATATGTTTATATTATTTATTGGCTACATCAAAAAATATCAAAGTTATTTTCAATTTAAACATAGAAATAAAACAATAAAATATAACTGACAATAACTTAGATTACATCATTGTACTATTTCATATCAATTCAGTTTAGCCTGTAAAATCAGCTGCCTGTAGTGTCTTTAAATGTCCAGCAGGTGTCGGTATTCGGTGAGACAGAATCAATACAGTTTGGCTTCTAAATGCCTCATTAACCATCACTACAGTGTAATATTAAAATGAATGTGAGACATTATGGCAGAAGTCTGAAAGCTGTTTCGGTTGGCCTGTCTGAACCCTGATTGAGACTTACATTTTTATGGCTGTAATTAAATATAAAAATGTTTGTCTAAGGCTGAACAAATAAAAGCTTCAATGCTTCTGAGATGAAGTTGTTCCAACAGCTTAAGCAACGAGTCTTACGTTACAAACTCAAGGTGTTTTGCTTTGGATTTTATGACAGAATAAAACATGTTTAACTATAAGGTAGAAATAAAAAAATGGTTAAATAAAAGATAATAATAATGACTTGGAGTGAGTGATTGACTAGTCCTAGTGTAGGAGACAATTCGACTGGGGTTTATTTACTGGTTGCAGGCTGAATATGTACATATGCTGCACTTCTGGAATTAAAACCAGAATTCTTCCTCTTTTTACTTCAGTTATTCAGGAGTGCTGCTGTTAATTTTATTTTGCTGTTGAAAAGATTTAAAGGGTTTGAATACTTTTGTGAAGATTTGACGAAATGTTTTAGCAACTGTAAGAGCTGAATGTTTTAATCTGGTTTTATTTAAGGAAGCAGAAATATGTCAATTATCCAAACTCATGGCGGGACACAGATATAAAAATAGCTAAACTCTAAAGGTTATTATATTCTAGAACAATCTGTCTGAAAATATACAGACCTTCATTGTTTTATCAGTATTTAAAGAAAATCAGCCGTTCATTTATGGTGGGAATTTGGTTCCGTTATTTTTGCAAACAAAGTCCTTGTTTTCTTGAACAGAAATTAAACTTTTAAAAAAATTTGTTAAGAAGAAAGACGATTTTCAGTTTTCATATTTTAGTTTTCAAATTAGTTATCTAAAACTGATTTTTCCATATTTTAACCTTTCAAAATATATTTATTTTCTGTATTCAGATTGAGTTTTCACCAAAGTCAATTACTGATCGCCATTTGGATTAATTAACGCCCAGCAGACCAATAGAAATGAGTCTTTGTCTCCATCCAGAGAGGGAAAAGCCCTCTAATGTGAACAGAATATGAAGAATGAACCAGAAAAAACAATCTGAAAAGAGACGCCTGAAACAAAATGTCTTCAAAATATTTAAATATGAGAAAAACTACAAAGTTATTCCATATAAAGGGAGTATTAGGCCAGGCTAGATTTTTTTCATTTCAGGAATAAATTAACACATGAGAATAAAAGTCATAAAATTACGCGAATAAAGGTATATTTTTATGGCAGCACTTCCCCAGAAGCCCTTCTTCCCTAAAAATGAGGAATGTGGAGCATCATGTGAAGTTCTACTTTAGCATCGGGTTTGAAAAATCAGAAATCTTTAGCAGCAGCATCAAACTGGGCAGGATGTCAAAGTGACTCTGGATGCTGATTGGTGGAGCTGGTCGGATCGCCATCTGCTGGGCTGGAGCTCCAAGCTTTTCTGAAACTGGTTGCTGCATGATTACTTTTCGTAATATTACCTACTTTCTCAAAATAAAATAAAAATCTCTAGCCTGGCTCTCATACTCGTAATTCCAGAACCTTTTGAATAAGGAAGTTTTTTTCAAAGTTTCATTTTTGTCTTTTCTGGTTGTGAAACACCTTCTTTGCTTTCAACAATAAGGGAACAAAATTCACTCCATAATGGCTGTTCTATTGCTCCTTTTCCTTTATTTCTTCCTTCCTTCCAATTTAATACTGTATACATCCATTTTTTAAAGCAAACTTCTGTCAAAATATTTGAACTTCAGTTGGTCTGAAAAACATGAAACCGATGACCTTTGACCTTCCAGCCGAACCATTCTGTTAAAAACCTTTAGTTTCTGTGGTGGACTGTGGGAAACTGTAGTTTGTGTTTCCTCCTGACGTCTCAGGCCTGTGATGAAGAAGAAGCTGGAGCAGGGCGTCACTCTGGTTGTGGACCGGTACTCCTTCTCTGGCGTGGCTTTTACCAGCGCCAAGCTGGTGAGTTCTCTCCTGTTGGTTCCCAGTGATGCGGTGAAACCGTCTGCTAACGTTTCCTCGGGTTCCTCTGCAGGGCTTGTGTCAGGACTGGTGCATGAATCCGGAGCGGGGGCTGCCCAAGCCCGACCTCGTCATGTTCCTGAAGATGAACCCGGCGGAGGCGGCGGCCCGGGGTCAGTTTGGCTCAGAGAGGTACGAGACCAGCAGCTTCCAGAAGGCGGTTCAGGAGAAGTTTGAGCGGATCATGAAGGATCCTTCAGTAAACTGGAAGGTATGAAGGTGGTTTGCTCCCGTTCAGTCTGGGTTAACAAATAATCTAATAATCCCGTTAATCTGCTCTGCAGGTAATTGATGCATCACAGAATATTGAAGAAGTTCACAACGACATCAAAGCGCACAGCCTGGACATCATCGAGCGGACGGAGAACACGCCCCTCGGCGAGCTGTGGAAGTGAGTCTGAGCAGGTGGAGCAAATAAAGACGCCTCTGCAGAAAACATGGCCTCCATTCTGATCATGACACATGTAATATAAACTTTCCTTTTTTTAAACCAGAAAGAGATAAACAGTTGATTTATTTTTAGTCCTTACACGTCTCTTGTTCCATCGCTTACCTATGTTTTGATTAAATAAATAATTTTCAAACAGAAAGAGAGTACATGGTAAACTTGGCGAGGATACTTTGCGTCAGCAGCTAAAATTTGGTTTCATTACAGACTGCAGGGATTAGTGGATGAACTGCGTAAGCCGCTGTGGGTCTAGTCAACATAAAACCGTAATGGCGATTTCACTCAGGGGGGCGGGGGGTGGGGAAAGGCACCAGGTCACTTCAGCATAAACATTTAAAGTGTTAAGACTGGAATGAAAACACAGGCGTGTGAAGATGTGCATACAGATGATCCTGAGCTCCGGCTGCAGCCTCAGTCCAGCTACGGGACACAGCTGATGGGAGGAGCTTCCTCTGGAGCAGGTCTCTAATAAATGTTCAACCCCCCCACCCCACCGGGCTTCTCTTCTGATCTGGAGAAGAGACGAACCTTCGCCTACTGTCCGTATCGCTGTTCCTCAAAGGTCCTTACAGGGACAAGATTTCAAACTCTTCATCCTCGGAATCAAAGAACCGTTCCAGTCGGTCCGAGTCTGAGAAATCTGCAGAGGAAATTTAAAAAACAAATCAAATCCTTCCTCTTATTTAGAGCTTTTTTATTTTCAATAAGAATGCAGCTGATTTACCAGGAGTAAGGTTCAGGGCGTCGACACTGACCATGTGGACGGGCTGACTGTCTACCAACTCAAACATGGGCAGGCCGCCTT
Organism: Cyprinodon brontotheroides; assembly: GCA_018398635.1. Classification (NCBI taxonomy): domain Eukaryota; kingdom Metazoa; phylum Chordata; class Actinopteri; order Cyprinodontiformes; family Cyprinodontidae; genus Cyprinodon; species Cyprinodon brontotheroides. Next base: position 5,587 of record JAGKQL010002471.1, on the reverse strand, counting down.
TCTTGCAGGACAACTAGAAGTGACATCATCACACCGATGCATCAGAGAAGAGTTTACGCACCGAGTCGTTTTATTTCTGGTTCTTTCAGTGAAGTGAAATCCTAAAGTCAGTTTATCAGAAAGAGGATTTTAAAACAGAAATGTGGGTCTGTTGATCCGCAGCTCTTTGACATGGAGGACACCCAGTCTGGACGGATCCAGAATGGATCTTTATTAGTAAGGTATTAGTTTAATCCTAAACTAATACCTTAGCCGTGATTTCGTAAATTTATGCATTAATCAGTTAAAAAATGTGTCACGATCACAGGGTTCCTGCTGATCCTTAAAAAGTCTTAAAAGGCATTGAATTCTTCAAAATAAAACGAAGGCCTTAATTGGTATTAAAATGTCTTAAATCAGTCTTTCGTGGGTCTTAATTTTTAAAACATCATAAATAGGATTATTTTTTGTACGATTTATTTTTGTAATCTAAAAACGTTAAAATTGCAATTTTTTTTTTATATATAAAAAAAAATGTCTCTCCATTATTGGTTCCGTCCCGATAGCGGAAGCGTTGTTGCAGCTGGGACATTTGGGAGATGCGCCATTAACTTTTTGTCTGGAAAATATGAGCAAGTACGGAAGAGGAATACGGCCAGTGAAAAAAAAAAAGTTAACAGATTTTTAAATTTTATTTCAGTTTAGTATGGGAAAAAAGTCAGAATTCTTAATTTCGTTTAGTTCCATGGTTAGCCTGTAATATCTGACAGTTCAGATCATAATCATAGACAGTTTCAGTTATTACAGGCTAACGATGGAACTAACGACCCATTCATCGGTTACCATTGCATGTTTCCAAGCGATACAAGGCTTTGTCTATATAAGACTCAAACTCACTGCGGATCCAGACATTTGAATTGAGAAAGCTTCCTGGAGAGGTGGAGAAACGTCTTCAAATCTTGAAAACCAAGTCCAGAGGATATTTTTTGAATTTTTACAGAATCCCCCCCCCCCCATGTCGGTGCAGACTGTAACATGGCCGCCACCAGACCCATTTCTGTTCTTAAATCCTGTTTGTTATTAGCTGTAAGCCATAATTATCAACATTAAAACCAATTATCTTTCAGCAAAACAATACAAAATGATTAAGTTGTATTTATTTAAAATTGCCTGCTTTATTAAACTTTCCCCCCTTGGGGAGATGGGACGTACCCTTCGGATGCGCAGACACCAGTCATCAAAGTCATCCTCTGTTTGGCAGAAGAAGCCCTGGCGAATAGAAAAAAGAAAAAGACACACACTAAACTTTCAAGTTTTCTTCATCAACCATCTCCTCGCTGAGAGACGGCGTGAGCCTCACCGCTGCGATGGACGGGTCCAGCTCACAGATGTGCATGCGGCAGGGCGGGTGCTGACAGTGGTAGGTTTCATCGGGGACCTGGCCGTCTTACGGCTGGGCTCCCACCCGCCCGGCCTGCGTGGTGTCTTGAGTCCTAAACCGTCAGCATCCTCTCCTGGGGCAAACACGCAGTTCCCCAACCAAAATGGCTTCTTGAGAACATTTGGGGAAAGAAAGGAGGAAATGTGACTGAGCTTTTTTTTTTTTAAACAATGCACAGCTGAGAGAGTTTTGGTACAAACATGAGATCAGACATACCGGCATAACCAATGAAGTAATAGGCGCATTGTTGGGTTTCCCCCAATAACACTACCAGGGACTGAGGCGGCATGAAGCATTGCTGTGAAAGGAACAACAGGGTTGGTCTCACCCGACTCTAGATGAATTTACCTCGGTCTCTCCAGCGTTTGCATTTCACTTTTCCTTTCTTTTTTTACAGCAATAAAAATCCACAAACTTTATTTTAATTTTGTAGTTCTGAATTCAAGCTTTTGCTTTAAGGAGCACGTCTTACAAAATGATTCATGGCCCTGAAATGAAGAAACACAAAGTAGTGCATAATTGTGGAGGATAAAAAACCTTTTTTCAAGAAGGAAAATAGAAAATAATGATTCAAATAAATTAAGTCACGCGATTAAAGACCAGTGGTGTTTGAATGAATCTGAGAGTTTTAATCAGTCGTTCTATTAGAGGGAAAAAAAACCGCCAACTTCAGGTCTGGATAATACGACAGGTATTAGGGCTAGAGATTCTTTTTCTGCTATTTCGACAATAAAGTCGTAAAATTAAGTGAAACAAGTTGTATTTTATCACAGCTCTCACAAGAAGCACCGTCTGCTCAAAAATGAGGAATGTGGGCGTCATGTGAAGTTCTACTTTTAGCATGGGTTTGACAAATAAAATCTTTTTAGCAGCAGCATCAAACTGGGCAGGATGTCAAAGTGACTCTGGTTGCTGATTGGTGGGCTGGTTAGAAGCGTCATCTGCTGGTAGGACTCCAAGCTTTTCAATCACAAGCGGGATTATTGAATGATGAATTCATTCTCGTAATATTACGACTTTATTCCTGCATTGTCGCGCTTTTATTGTCGTAATAAAGTCCGACTTTATTCTCATGTTACGACTTTATTCTTAAATTAAAAACAAAATAAATCTCTAAAAGTGGCCCTAATACTCTGTGGTAGGATAAAATTAGGGCTGCAACTAACGCCATTTAAATTAATGAATCTGTCGATTTTTTTTTATTTATATATATTTTTTTATTAATTAATAACAAAAATTTTTTTCCAAATTTAGATACTTCGTGGAAACTAAAACTTTTTTTCCACCTGAGGAGTTCTGGATAGAGAGCGATTCGATGGACTAAAGAGATTTTTTATATCTTAAATGAAAAGATATTTACATATTTGTTTAAAATGTTGGTATAGTTCCTGTTCTAAGTTGATCGCTCTGGCAGCTAAAGCTAAATTGATTACTAGTTTAGTTGATTATTATTTCAATAATTGATTAATCTGATTGTTTCAGCCTAGATAGGAATCATAATAAACAAAATAAACAAAAAATAAAAAATTAAGCAGTCAAAAGACCAACAGATTTAAAGCTTAAATGTAGTAAAAGGCGGTTTTACAAACCGAGCCACACTTTGTTGGATTATTCTTTTTCTTTTGTTAAAAACATGCATTTTTTTTTTTACCTCCAATTAAATATTATGCACTCACTCAGTGTTGATCTATCAAACTAAATTAAAATACATTTCCAATAAAACCAAGAAATGTAAAAATAAAAAAAGGGGAGAGGGTATGAATACTTTGCTGCGGCAGCTTCCTTCAGGAGTTAAAAAATAAAAGCTGCTTCTGTGATTTCATGATTTCAAAACAAAAAGTTACATTAAAAATAGTTAAACTGTCCATTTGATCATAAAGTTATTTTCTTCTCTTTTTATGGTGTAAGCAAACTCCTGCAATCAAACGTGGATTAGAAGTCCTGCTGTGGAGCTTTCTGACCTTCATAGGGTTTCCAATGTAGGCTCAGCACGTCACTCAGGCCCAGCCTGAGCGGGATGAGCTGGGATGCCTCCCATGAGCCGCCTCCCTCTCAGCCAGAGCCGCACGCTCCTTCCAGGCAGCCGTTCACCTCCTCTTTCGCCCTCCGCTTCACCTGCTAAGTTAGGTCCAGCCAATGCATGCAAAGACGCTCTGTGGGTAAAACAATCAATTCTCAAATAATATGCAAACAAAACTATTTTTTTATTTAAAAATGAGTCCTGAGAGTAAAGTTTGATGAAATGAAAGTTTTCATGAAGGTGAAAGTTTGCAAATGAAACATCAACAACAACAAGTCTTGGAAATTGATAGTCGTGATCTAAACATTAAACTTTAAAAGATTTTAATGTTTTGAGAGTAACTACTGTTTTCTTTTGGCAACTTTTTTATATTATACTTTATTTTAAAACATGCTTACAGATTTTCTTATTCTGAATTTAAATAAATTCCTTTTTCTGCTGGATTTGATATTTAAAAAATTCATATTTCTGTTTTTCAGATTAAAATTGCAATGTTTTCAAATGGGTTTTATGAATCTTTTTTTTTTCCCATCTGGGGGCGGGCTTTACTCTGCAGGAGCACTGCTATTGGTCTGCTGGATTTAATTGGAGTTTGAAGTGAACAGAAGGTGATTGCTAAAACACAATTTAAAAAGAAAGCAATTCCTAAAACTCAATCTGAAAGAAATGTGTGAAAAAGAAAAATACAAGAAAAAAAAAATCTGTAAGAAAAAAAAATCAAAAGAATGCAATTTGGTAAAATAAAAATAAAAATTGAAATGGTGAAATGTGAAAAAATGTGTCATATTTTATAAATATTGATTAAAAAAAGAAAAAAGGAAGAGGATGAGAAAAACAATAATGTGACAAAATTCACTAGATATTTCCTTCATGGGGGAAGGGGGTGGGGGTGGGTGGGGGTGAGCTGCACTCACTGATCTCCTCGATGATCACAGTGTTGTCCATCGCCACGTGGACGACTAACCTGCTCCACGTATCAAACACAGCCAGCTTCCTGGAAGGAGGAGAAGTTACAGGGAAAGAAGAGAAGTGAGGAATGTTTCCAGCCACACAGAGTAGCTTAAAGGAAAGTTCTGCTCATATTCAGAATACAAACTTCTGAAAGTACTTTAATATGAAATCATTACATACTGTTCAACAAATTTTAAATTCAGAGTAATTTTTCACTTTGAATTTGCTTTACTGCAGGTATTATTATTCCTTTACTTTGACTAGGGGTGGGTATTATTGGCAAAGAAGTCACGATCGCGATTCTATCACGATGCACCAATTTTATACTTGAAAATATTGCGATGCATTGCGATATTTTCACTGAACACTGTAAGAAAAAAAGATGCAGCCCTTACCAGTAGCTGACTGGGTGGGTGTGATCTGGATCAACTGAATTCATACATAGCTATGTATTTATTGAAAACGACTTTTGGAGGTGTTGCCATGGAAACAAATACTGGACAGAAATATTACTATTACTGGCGTGGACACACTGACAAAAGATCTTAGGATTCATCCTAAACTTAAAATAACAAAATAAGGATAATCAGAGCCGTTTACATGGCCTCAGTGGTCCTTTTGCAAATGTACGTGCATCATATCAATTTCATTTTTACCTTCTTTGTTTTTAAAAGCCAAAATGCATCCAAGCATCTGACTTGAAATGTGATGGAGCCGCGGGGCTTAATTTTCATAGTGTCCCTCCATGTTTTATTTCATATGACTAGTCGCAGTATCCCACAGCCAGAAATGCTTGTGACACAAAGCAGCGGGCGTCAACACATCCGCAGCGACATCTGCTGGACTGGAAGTTGTATTACACTTGATTTGGCTGACGTGCGCCAACCATTCATGTATTTTATGATTTTTCTTTATTTATATGATCGCATTCTGCCTTCAAGAATTGGACATGCAGTAGATCACAAAAATTAACGCGATGCATCGCCATGACGATTATTTTGCACACCCCTATTGCAGACCGGACTTTTCTTTCTCCTACATCCACGTTTGTCAAAGAACAAACATGGATGCCTCCAGTAAAGCACATTCAAATGAAAATTACTCTCAATTAAAAACACTGATCATTTATTGAACAGGATGGAATAATTTTATATTTAAAGAACTTTCAGCAGTTTGAATTCTGAATATGAGCGGAC
>JAGKQL010002469.1:0-33711 GCA_018398635.1 Cyprinodon brontotheroides | reverse complement strand
AATCTTGAAAACCAAGTCCAGTGGATACTTTTTGAATTTTTACGGAAAGTTATCCTCCAATCTGAGTCTGAGTGAATTTTAGCCATGACCTTTATGTTTTTAGCTGGCAGCAGTTCGACCCCATATGTTCTCCTGCTGCTGTAGCCCATATGCTTTAACGTAGTGCATTCATAGGTGCATTCCTGCATTCCTTGGTTGTAATTATTATATAGCAAAACTGCTGTTGCCTTTCCATCCATCTCCAAATTGCTGGCAGGGAGGCCGTAAGAACATCTGTTTTTAAGCAAGTCCGTTTGTTGTCTGTAAACCTGAGATATGGCTGCAGGTGAAAATCCTAGTCGCACCTTCTGATGAGCAGTTTCTAAAATACTCAAACCAACCCATCTAGTACCATCAACCCTGCCATGTTGATGTTCCTCATCCTGGAGCTTGCTTTGAAATGAATTAACCTTTAACACATCTAGAGTATAGAACTGTTTGTAATGATGATTCTGAAGATTAATCTTCATGTAATATGTAATATTTCTAGGATTATATTAAAGTTACAGAATTACCTGCCAACTTTTTACAAAGAAACAAAAATCCAGTAGGTATGTTATAATGAACACCAGCCCGTACTGCTCTTTTAGACTGTTGTCAGGTCAGTGGTGTTCTAATAGGTGATTATGATCATTACTGCATAGCTTTGTTAATCCCATTGATCGTATTCACCTGTGAAACCCAATATCAAGGATTCTTTAAATCCCTCAGAGAGTCTCTTTGTGTCAACCATATTCCAAACTATTTTACACGTTGTTTCTTTGTTCTCGAAGCATGCTCACACTCCAGGGGAGCTGTTTGATGTAGAACACAGAAACAGTAAATTCTGATTGAAGGTAGTGCCACAGTTTTGACGGCTCTATGACCTCTGACGGCCCCTTTGCAGCTTATGTGTTGCAGCCGTGCACAACGGGATATTTATCTCTAGTGAAACAGATTTGCTTCTCTCTACTTTGTTGCTGTTTTTTGTTCAAATATCTCCCATATTCTATGGCCCGCAAACATCATTACATTCATCCATTATCCATGCTGGCTCGTTAATCATCAAGACAGTTTAATTCAAATTTATTTAAACTAAACAAACTTAATATTTTAGAGCAGCTATCGAAATATCCTCGAATATATTTCCTTAGGTTTTTTTTTGTTGCAAAAATTGCAGAGGGAATTTTTGTACATTTTTACTACCTCTGATGTTTCAAAACAATACCAGACAGCTTGCAAAGGTTTGGCCTTCAAAGGGAGTGGTGTCACTCAGCAATTGGGAAACATTACAAAATAAAAACATGCTTGAAATATGCCAATAGAGCACTGAAAACATACCTCTCTTTTGATGCAGATGTTTTTTATGTAGTTGAATGCATTAAAAGGTAAACTTTTGGTGAACTATAGAGTACTTATAAACCTACAATAGAAACACAACAATAAAATGACAGAACAAGGTAACTCCTAACAAAACATCACATCTGACCACAAAGTTGAAAACCCTCATTATGTAAAGCAACAGCAGCAACCACTCTGTTGACTCAAAGTAAACACACTGTTTACATTTTTAATGGTGAATTCAAAGCACCTTGATGCAGTATAAAGCCTGTAACATCGCTATACAAGTTAGACACAGGTTCTACTTCACACATGCCGATTGATTTATGTGACAAACAATGGAGGAATGTTGGTTTTTCTTTCGTTTTACCGCAGCTTTGCCCTTTTCTCTGTTTCTAGTAAACTCCAAATGTGAGTTATAGGAAGTACTGTGACTTAGAGTAGGACCAGAGACAACGGTTTACGATTGTATTAAAATCATCTTGCTCTACCTGAAGTACTTTACTAGGGGCATTGCTCTACGTTCCTGGCACTCTCTAGCAGTCTAACTCCTTTTCCAGTAAATTGATTTATGATTTTTCTATGTGTTGTCTTAAACCATGAGAGAAGTTTGGGACGTTTCTCTTTGCTCAGGAAGAAATGTTACATGTAAACCAGAAGAGGCTGTGGTCTGAGGAGTCATGGAGTGCGTTTGGGCTGAGTGGTGCTGCTCAATTCTATATTCACTACACTGCCAAAAGTATTTACTCACCCCTCCAATTTATTGTAATGAGGTATTCCAATCACTTCCATAGGCACAGGTGTAAAAAATCAAGCACCTAGGCATGCAGACTGTGAAAGAATGGGTGGCTATCAGGAGCTCCAGTGTGAAACTGGAATAGGATGTCACCTGTGCAACAAATCCAGTCATGAAATTTCCTCGTTCCTAAATACTCCACAGTCAGCTTTCTGCTGTATAGTAAGAAAAGTGTTTGGGAACCACAACAACTCTGCCACAAAGTGGTGAGTTCTGTAAAATGATGGAATGGGGTCAGTGGATTCTGAAGCGCATAGAGCAAAAAAAGTTCTGCCTTCTGCAGAGTTAGTCACAACACATCTGCAAACTTCATGCAGCTCTCAAAATAGCCTAAGAACAGAGAACTTCATGGAATGAGCTTCCATGGTTGAGCAGCTCGATCCAAACCATAGTGCAATGCAAAGAGTTGAATGCAGTAGTGTAAAGCATGTCACCACTGGACTCCAGAGCAGTGGAGATGCATTCTCTAGAACGACGAACCAAGCTTCTCCATCTGGAAATCTGATGGTTGGGTCTGGGTTTGCTGGTTGCCAGGAGAACAGTATTTGTCTGACTGCATTGAGCCAGGTGTAAAGTTTGATGGAAGGGGTGTTATGGTGTGGGGTTGATTTTTCTGGAGCTTGGTTTAGCCCCTTAGTTTTACTGAAAGGAACTCTGAATTCGTCATGATAGCAAAACATTTAGAACAATTCTGTGCTCCCAAGTTTGTGGGATCAGTTTGGAGACGACATGGCCATGCATCAGTGCACAAAGCAAGGTCCATAAAGACATGGATGGCAGACTCTGACTGGACTGGCCTGCACAGAGTCCTAACCTGAACCCATTAAAGACATTTTTGGATAAATTAGAGTGCGGACTGAGAGCCAGACCTTCTCATCCAACATCAGTGTGTGACTTCACAACTGTCTTTCCCATAAACACACTCCTAAACCTTGTGGACAATTCCCTTTGTTCCTTAGAGGACACCCTTAAACAAAATAAAGACCTGTAGAAGAGAAAATGAAATTACAAAATAATAAACACCATACAAGTTATATGGGAAACATTAAGTTCTCATAGATATAAAATTTGTTATAAGAAAATTATGTAGCATGAGCTATTTAAAAAATGTGCAGCTTATGCTAGATCAGCCTATGAAATGAGCTGACAGATTGTCAGCATGTGTATCCATGTTTGCATATGACACATTCAAATCAATATAAATATAAGATAACCTGAGTATTAAAGCAGACTTTAAATTATTCACTTTATTAACGGATAAAACCTATCCAAAGCCTAAAAACTAAAGGATTTAAGATCACTTGGTAACCTTTACCTCCCTGTGAATGGCACACTCTACTTTGCAGAAGAATAAAAACAGACAAAGTCCAGATAAAACAGTTAGAAGATCTTCTAAACACCTGAAGAGACCTTGTTCTTCATACCCCTTTATATACAAAACGGTTTGACCTAATTTGAAGAAAGTAGATGTGGAAGCTTTAGCTGAAAAATCTGTTGCTACATGACTAAAAATCCCATTCTCTATATTGTTAGAGTGTAAAGAATCATTAAAACATGACATTAAACCACGACTTGCCCCTTGGTATGTACTACATCGCCTTTCATTTTTAATCTAATGCAAAAGCACACTCCATCATGTAATCCGTGAGTGTTCACATAAACATAACTCACCGCACTTTCCCAGAAGAGAGTCTTGCTGTAATTACCTCTCCCCATGCTTTGATTGCTGTGTTTGTGTTATCATCTCCGCAGAGATGTTGTGTTTTCAGGCTACTGCCACTGTTTAATGTAGATCAGGTGTGCATAAAGACGCTGAGACACGCGTTGCATGTTGATCATCTTTGTAGCAGTGATTAGAGGGTGTGCGCAGATGAACAGCGTGAATCCTGATGCACAATTATAACTGAGAGAGAAATCTCACATAAAGTCCTAATAAATGGCTTCTTTATTACATATGGGAGTAGACGAATATTAAAACTCTAATGAATTACTATATAAAAAAATATTTTTTGTCTTTTCCAGATCCTGATGACTATCAGCCACCCATATGGAAGTCATACTGTAAGTAATTATTCATTTCATCCAATTATCTTATTATTTTCGGAGGGAACATTTTACACTGACTTCCTGTGCAGTGAAAAATTCATGTTTTTCTCCGTAAAATAAGAAACGTTGCTCGTTCTTCTGCACAAAAGATGCACAGTTAGATGCACTCACCCACATACACAAATAGGAAGCAGCAGATTCTTAAATAGACCAGGAAAACACAATTTTCAATCTCATATGAGGCTAAGCCAAAATAGATGTTTTTTTTCTTTCTCATATGAGAGCCTATTTAACTCCTAACAACAATTTTAATTTATAGAAGAGCAGAAACCATTCTACCCTTATTCTCTGTTTAATCAGTCAGTCTATATTCATTCTTTCAAAACATTCTTGCTTCTGGCCAACTACTGAGGTATTTTTAGAGGTGTTAGTGTCACAGCAGTGGATGGTGTCCAGATCTCGCGGGTTGGCTTAAATCAGCATAACAAAACATGAAAGATCACAGTGAGGAGCCTTCCTTGCGCCCCGCCTGGAGAATCTGCTGCACTGAGGGCTTAAAGCTCTGCCTCACACAGCGATTTCTTAGGTAGCACTGGTAGCTAATAATAAGTCTGAGCATTTTTTTTTTTTTTTTTAAGTCTGCAAAGTCAACAGTTTGTAATTTATTGCTCTTTTACAGCAACATAGTCCCATATATTTTTGACTTGTCACTCTTTTATTAGACTTCTGTTCAATAGATATGGTCTCTTGGTTATTGATTTTTGTTTTTTTTCCATTTGTTATACTGATTCATAAATCAGTATTACAAAATCATTGCCCCGATATCTTAATTATAATATTTCCAACACAAGCTGTAATGGATTTGCAACATACCACAAGTCACATTGTGTGTACTGGAAATGAAAAATAATTTTGTTCACATGTGTGCGTTGGTCAACAATAAAAGACATCAGCGTAAGTTCACATAATTCGTTTTCAACAAATGATCTGTTATTTTACACAATTGTTACCCTGACACCTGGCACCCCGCTATACTAAATGTTAAGATTTGTAAAAACCTTTACAATCCAGCCTTATAATTTATTATTCAGCAAGTTAGAAAAAAAAATACATTTTATATCAGAACATGTAATCAGCAGGAATAAATCCCATGTCAAGAAATACATATATTAACAAAAACACCAGTGCCAATTTTACCCCCACCACCCAGTGCCTGTAATACCGGTACTTTGTATAATCCCCTTTACCAGTTGGACACACTTAGTCTTTTCCTTAATGTTTCACACAGTTGGAGCATGCAGACAGACAGAGAGGGCGATCTTAACCATTCCTGTTCAGATTGAGTAGTTCTTTAACAATATATAAGTCCTAGAAGTGAAATTCTCATTAAAACTGGTAAATTTGTGTCTTTGGAGCCATCTCTGTATTCATTTGACCATATTGTTTGATCAATTTATTGGGAAATTCAACAGTTGTTAAGTGTAGCAGCAATTAGGTTCCCATAGCCTTTGCAAGAGAAAGTTAGAATAGAATAGAATAGAATAGAATAGAATAGAATGAATAGAATAGAATAGAATAGAAAATCCTTTATTGTCCCACACAATGGGGGAATTCACAGTGTTTATAGCAGCAAAAGGTTATTAAAAAATGTTAAACAAATGTGGACCTTAGAAAAATGCACAAGAATAACATACTGTGCACAGACTGTGCAAATGGAGAATAAATAAAACATATACGGCTATGGACATTTTTTACAGTAATGGATATTTGAAAATAGCGGCTAACACATCAGAGATGTGCAAAATGACAACAACATGTTATAGCAAGTTAAAATTCTTCATTAATATATGCACTTTGTTTTACTCCTGAGCCTGTTGGACTTTTTGCAGAAATGCTCTATCCTATGCTGTGAACACATAGCAGGTAAAAGAAAAGCAAATCCAGCAGAGGAACTGGTTCTGTCTCTTTTTATCCAACAGTTGCATCATTAAAATGTGACAAGACTGTAAACTCTGGTTTGCCCTGGAGGAAGCAAAAGCTACAAGGCACTGTTGATGAAGCTAGTTACAATTATATGGGCTCTGAGGCCATAACCTGTTTATACTGAAGTCTAATGTTGATCTAATTTACATAATAATGACAAAAACAGACAAAAAAAAAACAACAACCCCAAAACAGGCCTTAACAAATAAAGATTGAGTTAAGCCTTAAGATCGTTGAGCATCTTATTCTCATCTAACCAAAGCACACAATTTCCAGTTAAATACCCTCTAGCATTTATAGTAAACTCCCCGACCTGATGTTAAATGGTGGGATGGAAAAGCTTTTTTTCTGCCGTATCTCCCAAACACCTGGTTGGGATTTAGATAGAGTCTCTTTGTCGTTATGGAGACTTGATAACCCCAAAATGCCACTCTTCGCTGCACATCTTAAAGTTAACTCTGAAGTTTGTTTTTCTTTACCTCTGCTATCTTATTCCTTTGTGTGGTTGGTGTAAGAAAAATCAGAGTAGTCCATAAATGGCTTGGCATTTATAGGAATTTAGAGTCAAACTTCCAAATAATATATCAGTAATGTTTCTCAAAACATTTACATTAATTATTAATGTTGTCAATAGTTTGTGTAAATGCATGAAAAAGGTATGTTTATCAAAATACTTTTACTTATCTTTACTAGCGTCACCAATAACTATAGAGGATGTTGTAAATAAGGAAATGCTTTGTACAAAAATTGTTTTCAATTTAACAGACTTATTGTTCCTTATAAACCTGTCTATAAATGCTGCAAAAAACACTAGGTTTGTTTCATCTGAACTTTGTGTTAACCGTGTTTATTTTGGACGCAACTTCTGCCATATGCATGCAATTATGTCCTGCGCCGAGCTCTGCTCTGAGCTGTTTATAGCTCAGAAGGCCAGACAAACTTCATTAACATTCGTGTTTTTATCTGACAGTGTACCAGCTCCAGCAGGAAGCTCCGAGACCAAAGAGGATCACATGTCCTCAGGAGGTTAGTGCATCAGTGAAGGTTTAAAAAGCTAGCTAATGAAAACAGCTGGAATCAGTGGGTTCATGTTGGGTTCATGAAGCATTTAAAAACTGACAGTATATGTCTGTATCAACTGTCCACAACCACGGAAAATGTAAATTCTTTCATTAGACTTGCTGGAACATGATGGATAATGAACAAGAGTCAGTAACTAATTATCTTTAGCAAAATAATAATTAGACTTGACCTTATTTTGGTAATTTGAAGCTGGGTACTTAAAACAGACTGAATTTTGAATGTTTGCATGAAGAAAAAAATACTGCGCCACAGCACAGAGAATGTTTTCCATCAGTGGCTGTTTTCATTATGATAAATGACCAATGTCACCTCTGAACAGGTTGTTAGTCACCACAGCACCCTAAAACACCTGCTTGCCCTTTTTTCCTCTTTACTTTCTCTTCACAAACCGGGTCTTTTAAACAAGAGACCTTGTGTGGAGATTGAACTAGGCTTTTACTTTTAGGTTTGAGTTTATTCCTGGGAAAATGATTGAGTGCAGCAGCTGGAAGCCAGACTAATCAGTAATATAACCTGTGGGGGGTTGGCTTCCTACTGCTTTTAAGTCACCTCATGAGTGACTTGTTAAACACTTTTTTTTTTTTTGCCAGAGATTAAAACTTAAGAGTTATCTTTTATCAGCTAAAAATAATGTTTTTGTGACTTATTGAGAGGAAATGTTATAGTGTATGTCAGCTGCAACATGTTTTCAGCCTAAACACAAAACCACTCTTTTAAATCAACAAGATCTACCTAAATAGTGGAATTACAATTAGATATTTTTGACCTTTACAAGTAATAGATTGGTAATTTTATGACTTCACACTTGAAAGTGTTTTAAATATATAAAAAGAAATACTGTTGCCAAAAAAGAAGGGATATCAAATTCTCAAGCTTAATTATGGTTCAAAAGGTCCAGGGGATTTTTTTGGCTCAAAGTGGTCATTTGTCTGTTAAAGAGGCAAACTGTAGCTTGAGGACCCAACAACAGGCAATCTTCGATGGATATAAAAGCTTCCATGGTTTACCCTAGTTTTACTGTATTTTGCAGTAAGAGTTTAGTGAAAAATTGACCCCTTGTGTCAAAAGCTATATTTCAAAAAATACAACAGCCATTACTCAAGTCACAATTGCGGCTGGGCATACAGTGTATGCGATTTTTGTCCTTTTTCTGGCTGACTTTCCAGTGGGTGCGCAGAACTTTTCAATTTTCAGCCTGGATGGCGCCGTTGTGAGTGCGCAGGTAGTAACGAGGGTGATCAGTCTCTCACGACCCTCCTATCAGGAATCGCGGAGGTCGGAGAAAAATCAAACATGTTTGTTTTCAGTCGACCGGGTCATTAGGGAAAAATCACTCAGTGGGCATGGGCAAACAAAAGGATTCTTCGTCTCAGATGAAAACACAGAAGCATGGCGGGATCCGAAAGAAATTTAGTTCTTTTATTTAAAAATTGACAGACCATAGTAGCCATGTCTTCATCCAAATATGTTGCATCTTCTTTTTTAGGGCTTTACGCACACAAAATTGCACAAATTCTAAGGTTTCTCTCTAGTGAGCTTAATATCACCCCCGCTTGGCTGGATAGAGGAGTCTGTAAGCGCCATCTCACTGTGGAGCTGAGTCCAAAGTGTTTTTAGACTTACAGTATGAGCAGGTAGATTGCATCAGAGCCGCCATTTCGCACATTGTGAGAACATACATTGCGGAAACTAGAACTCACACTACAGTGTGTGAGTGGTAGCTGTGTGCAACAATTGAAAACAAACGCTACAGTGTATGTCCGCTTTTTGGTTTAGTTGTGGTATTGCAGAGTTAAATAAATACACGAATTGACTCAACTGAATGAGTTTATTACACGTAAAATGTAAACAATCCCACATTTAACTAGTGATAGTTTAGCTGTTCTACAAGAAATGCAGCCAGAAAAAGGTGATTCTTAGAAAACGAAAAGTCATGCTAAGCAAACTATTGAAGCCTATAAACACTACCTTATCATGTTTGTTGAGTAAATTGCTGTAAATCTGATTACCGAAAAGACTAGTAAACATTAAAGGGTCATTGCATCTAATCACCATAGCTAATATACAGGGCATGTGTTTGTAGAGAACTTTCATTGATTTTTTGGTAGATTTGAAAATGTTAGCAAAAGTGTTTATGAGCTGAGATATATATATGTGTGTTTTTTTTTTTTTTCTTTTTTCCTCATACAATTCCTCATCAATGTTACATAGTAGGTATGTAATTCAACTGTTAAGTTTTTAAAATATGTTTTGTCCTACTAAATGTGAAAAAATTGTCTGTCTGCATTACATACTTTTTGTTTTGAAAGCACCTCAAAAACCTCTGGGAAACTGTAATCCTGCAAACTGATGTATTTTTCTGAGTTAAGACAGTGAACACAATACTACTTTGTTGCCAAATCTATAACCACTCTTAATCAAACACATACATACCAACATACTGTCAAAATTCAACACACTTTTTCTGTCTTCTCACAGAGTGCTGCCAGTCTTCTGCTGTATAACCCAGCTGAACTGATAGCTGTCTCATCCTATTTTGAGTGCTGTCACACTTTGTTGAGCAAAGTAAAAGCTGTGGGGCTGGTTGTGTGGAGATTAGCGTAAACTGGATTATTCAGTACAAAAATTATTTTTTTTAACATTGTAACACGTCCTTATTAGAGCATTTTCACTAAGCTGTGTAGAAAAAGACTCTAAAAACATCTTTTCAGTTTACTTTTCAGCTGAATAGCTTCCCCAATGACAGTCCTTTGAGAAGCAGAAAAATTGTGATGCAGAAAAAATACACTCTCAGTCATATATTTGTGCTTTAGGCACATTTATACATTCGGTGTGCCATTCTAACGCATGCTTGATATTAACTTGTTTGCAGCTGGTCATCTTTACCTGCTGTTTCTGGAGTGCTGCCTCTAATTTATCTTCCCCCTACTCTGTGATTGGGCTTTATGGTTTTCTAGCTGAGAACAAGCTGGGGTCCCAGATGGAGATAATCTGGCCTGTGGTGTAAAGTCTTTTATCTTTCATGCGGGCTTTAGGAGAATTTGCAGGGAAACTTCATAATTTGAGCTTTTCTATCACTGCTGGCCAATATTTCTTCCTCATTTACAGATGGAGAGCAGACCCAAATATATAGCAGAGAGTAAGTTAAAATTTATTACTTTCAATGTTTGTGTGTTTATTTTTAAGTACTATATATTACCTTTTATGAGATAATGGTTATTATTTTAATGAGCATTTATTCTCTCAGTTTTTTTTTTTTATGTATTTTGCCAAAGTTAGTTGTTATGGTAAAAGTATTCTTATTTTTTAATAGATTCCATGGCATGATATTCTCGGTGAATATGCAAGATGAGCCGCTGGCAGGTAAAGAGTGGTGCTTACCTCATCGGGGAGAGCCAAAAGACAGCCTGGGACTCACACCTTTGGCCTTAAGGTACCAGCAGAACCACAAAAATAAAAATGTGAACATTAACTTTCTAGCCAGCTTTTTATCCTGGGGTTTTAATATCTCTCCTGTCCATGGATTTCCTTCCAGCATAGTTTTAAACTCTAGAACCCCAGACTGTTTTATGATGGGGGCTTGCTGGCCGGTGAGAAAGAGGTTTGAGGAATCCGTCCACGACTTAGTAATGGGGCCTATAACTCTTTACATCGAGACCAAGGCAGCAGAGTATATGTGATGACCACCAACCCGATCCTCTATGAGCATCTAGGCTACACATCCTGCTCAGAACAATGAGTGCACAGACTGAGCATGGGCGCACTGGAAGGCCTGCATGAGGGTTACCTTCAGAGTGATGATAGGGTAAGTTTGACCACTGTTGTTCACATGAAAGATTTATTTTTCTAACCAGTATTCTACATTTTAACAATTATACAAAAGCTGTTAAAGTGCAGATTATGACCCACATGTTTGTTTAAAAAAACCCACATATTTAGCAGCAAGGGTCTTCCCACCAAAGATTGTGTAGTGTGCCATTGGGGCCTGATGTCTGCATAATGCAGTTAACTAAGTTAAGTCAGTATGTAGAGATTGGGGAAAAACTCAGCCTTATTCTAAGTTAGTCAAACTAATTCCGAATTCAGTTTTATTTATTCAGCACCAATTAACAACCGCGTCATCTCAGGCATAACAGAACAAGATTCAACAAGATTAACACAGTCACATTGGTTCAAAGGTTTTCTATCTAAGGAAAACAAGTTGATTGCATCGCCTCATTGACTCCAAAGCAATCCCTCAGACCAAGCATGCTTGTTGCAGCAGTGGAGATAGAAGAAACTCCAGCACAACAGGAAAAACCTCCAGCAAGAACCAGGCTTCGGTGTGAGAAGCTGGCCATCTGCTGAGGCAAGCAGACATAAAAAAGCAGATATACAAAGGCTGTTAGCTAGCTCCACAGTGGCCGCCCAGAAGACAGACAGGCAGGCGGGCTCACAGGCCAATTCCCATGTCAGAGGATGAAAGAGAGCACAAACGGTTGGCTATGCTACAATAAACAGGATTGCACTGAAAAACAAGCCAAAACTCCAGCATCTATAAACCAACCCGTTGATGGCAGGAGCACAGCTGATATTTATTTCCAGGATGGTTCACAGCCAAATGGGAACAAACCAGATGAAGAGCTACTATGATGGAAAAAGCACAGAGAACATAAAGTTATGAGAGAATGATAGATAGAATAAAGCAGAATGGTAGAAAGTGGTCCCCCATATCATCAGCAGTCTAAGCCTAGTAGCAAAGGTAGAATAGCTCTGGATATCCTGAGCCACTCTAACTATAAGTTTTTTTCAAAAAGGAAAGTTCTGAGCATGACGTAAGGTAGACAGTGTCTGCCTCTGGAGAGCCGAAAAACTAGTAGTTAGTTCCATAGGAAGATGTTGATAATTAAAGATCTGCCCCTTCCATTCACTTTAGAAATTCTAGGAACCACTTATGCGGCATCAGCATCTGCCTTGAAACTAGCCAGTTTTTCAAATTTGTTGCACCAAAATGTTAAACCATTGAAATTTGATTTTCAAAACATAAATATATGTTTTAATTCAAATTATTCCATTATTCTTTCCACTTTATATTCAGATTACTCTGCTCAGGGTAATAGGTGGCTGGACACTACTCTCCATAAAGATAGAGGTGGCTAAGATTCAAGCTGGAGAGCCAAACCATCACAGGGCCTAGTTTAACTAATCAGTAGGGTAACTTACAAATGTTTACACAGCCCTTGGTGTCATGGTTTTTCATGTTAAAACCACAAACGTCTTTTTTTTCTAATGCAAAGTAAGACAGTATTGGTTAACAGATGAAGAATTTTAAATGCATTTGGAAAACTTACCAAAAATTGAACTATATTGGTAAGAAAACTAATGCTGGGCTAAATCCTGAACACACATAAGAGGCATGGTGGTGGCAGTATTGTGCTGTGGGGATACTTTTCCTTCAACAGAAACATGGAAGTTTGTCGAAAGAATGGAGCTAAATTACAATCCAGGATTAAGCATGTTACAGCCTTTGGCTCAACTTGGGTGCAAAAAAATACACCCCACACTACTAAGATTTTTACTTTTGAAAAACATTAATATCGACCCATGCTTTGCCTTCCACTTCATAGGTCTACACTAAGATGTTTGTCTCATAAAATCGCAGTAAAACACAATGAGGTTTGCTGTTGCGACCAAATGTGAAATCATGGAAAGAGCTGCTGTGGAGTGTACGCAATTCACAATGACCAAACATATAAGCTTAAAGCAAACACTTTATTTTTTATTAATGCTCGCCTGTTTTTTTAACCTTAAGGAAGCTCTTTCCTCAAGACATTGTTTGACGCATTGATTTTGATCTACCATAGCACTGGTTAATTTGCTGCTGTTTTTACAGTAGAATGGTGAGTTTATTTTGTGGGGTTGCTCCGTCCTGTGACTGAGACGTACATTATCTTCTCAGCCTTTGGGTGTGTTCACTGCCACCATGCTTCGTTGCTCACACTGAAAGGTAATGATGACCGAGGGGACTGGGACTTTGCTCTGCCTGCCATCCATATCAGGCAAGCTGATTTGAAATGAGACACATCTCACATTGTTCTCTTTTGCCTCTCTGTCTGATTAGAGACTGTGAATGATTCATCAACAAGAAACAAGGAAAGCCTGTTTCCCTAATAGAAAAGAAGCATCCCTCCACTAGGTGGCAATCTAAAACTGTTTCTTCTGGGCATTGGTTGGAGTCTAAAGATTGATGGGCCATGTCACTGACAGATGCTTGCTTTTCTTGGCCTTGTCTTTTTTTGTCCTGTGCCGTACCCATGATGTAACCCTCAGTTTTACTGATTGCTTTGGGATTGTTTTTGTCCAGCTTATGTTTTGTCATCCGAGTGCCAGTCTGTTGCCTTGAACAGATGACAGTCTTCACCAACAGGGTTCTTGCTGGCATTGATACTAAGTCTGGTTCTAATGGATGTCTCATCTATTAAAGGGACTAAATCAAAGAGATTGATCATTTTATCAATACCAATATACTGAATTAAAGTTTATGGATTTTAACTTTATTACAGTCTTATCATTTTGTAAGGCCTTACTGGAATACATAGCTGTACATTTGATTAAGCGGGTTTGCCTGTTGTTGAATTAACTTTATGAGATTATGGTTAAATTATCTTAAACTCATCGAATTTTTTCTTGTCCTCTGCTGATGGCCTTGGGATGACTTTGGTTGAGGATAGCTACAAGAATAAAAAAACTATGCCAGTCAGAAATCATTACCTACTGAACTTTGAATTTGGTCCCTTATGAAAGACATAGTCGACTGTCCTTTTATAGCCTTTAAATCTAGTGGCTTTCAAATTATGAGGTTAGATTCCTGTGGTCTGTCATTAAACATCAAGTGATGGGTTTTGATGATCTTCTGAAATTCATTTTGAATCTAACAAATTATTGCTAATACCATGTTTTAATGTTACGATGAGTAGAAAACAAGTCTCTGTGGCCACAAATCCTGTACTGTGTTTGTTATTTTTTCATATGTTTTAAATATTTTTAGAATATTTAAATCTGAAACTCTTTGTTCAAAATCATAAAATATGAACAATTTTGGTGTGCAAGTATTGATGTTTCCCCCAAATCTGATGTGGCCAAAACCAATAGACACACATTACATTTCGAGATGTTATATACATGCAGTACTGTGTGATGCTTGTTTACGAACATTTCACTTTGAGGTATTTCAATGTGGCATCTGGGAAAAAGGGAAAAACATATTTTGTTTTCTGATAAACTAACTTACGGTCATTCAACAGATCAATATTTTTTTATTGTTATTATTTAAAGAAATAATAATATATATATATTTTTTAACTCTTCTGCTTGATTTCAGTTACTAAGGGACTATCAAAAGAAAAAAATCTGGACCTGCTCTAAAATCTCCAATATTGACATGCTGATCTAAACGATGCTTAGGTTGGGTAACCTACTGGTTTATTTAAAAGAGTAGTGCTCCTTTGTATTGTTGGGTACCTATGATGCCTCAGTTGAATTATCGATTACTTATTTTCTACAATTCCACACTACCAAAATAAATATGAAAGTATTTACTGATTTGTCATGGTACGTGCTTTTACTTTATAGGATAAATTGCTGATGTAAATACAGAAGCGAAGATAAACATTGTATGTTTTGCAAACATAACCCCATGATAATGAACAATTTCAGTTCAAGGGTTAACAGTTTTAAATGGGGGACTGTGGTTTTGTCTTTGGTTTCCTTTTAGATTTTACATATTGGCTTTTATGTTTTTTGTTTGCAAAATTATTAATAAAACATTTCAAAAAATTTGTTAAATGAGCTGCCCTCAATTCTCAAATGCTTTCAGATTTTAGCACCTTAAATATATAGAACAAAGGTGCTGCATATTTGACTTTCCTTTGGCATTTTTTCCTCATTTTTGATCTCTGCTCTGTCTTGGCCTTGTCATTTTCTGTCTAATGTAAGTGAAAAGATTCCAATCAAATCAATCAGAGAAAGAAGTCAGATTTTTTTCTCACGCTAAACTAGAAAACCAAAAGACTTTCCTAGTGCTTAACATCCCACTCTGCCTCTTCTGGTTTCCAAAAATTGAGGAGCCGGCGAAGGGGAGCGTCCATCACGCTGCGGCATCACAAATCCGGATTAACAAATTGAGCATTTCTAGTCAATAAAGGCTTTTGTTGGCCATGAATGGAGTATAGGCTAAGGAAAATATTGGCTTTGTTACGAAAACCGCCTGCATCCTCAAGGGCCTTGGTCTACCTAGACTGAATCGCCGAAGTCCTTGAGGAGACCGAAGAGTTTTGGCTGCGGAATCAACAGGTCTACCCTTCAGCGGTGTTTTGTCACATAAGCTGAGCAACCGCACAAAGCAAGAAAAGAATGAAAACCGAAGTTTTTCAAAACTTATTTATTTCGTGGGGAAGTGAACAAGGACTACATTAACAGAATCCAGAGTGAATAAATGTTCCAACCACAGGAGCATGAAACAAATAAAACTCAACGCCTATTAGAAACCTTAGTCAGTTAAATAACATAAGCGCTGTCATTCTGCACATCATCGATGTTGCTGCTATTTTCAAATATCCATTACTGCAAAATGTCCATAGCTTGATACTTTGGATTTATTTTCGCAGTTTTATATCGTTAAAACACTTTACAGTATTTTATTGTTTATATTTGAACTCTTCCCTATTATGTTATTCTTATGTATTTTCTAAGGTCCACATTTGTGTGACCATTTTCAATAATCTTTCTGCTGCTGTAAATTTGTCCTTGTGGGACAATAAAAGGATTTTCTATTCTATTCTATAAAAGTGTAAGTAGAAAGATATAAGTAAATTCCGTGTTACTGTATGTATAAAAAACATATCTGCAAAATCTCTCAATATTTAACAAACAAAGTTACTTAGTTAAGCATATTGTGCAAACCGCAATAAAAGAGAAAACTCTATCAGGTTTATAGTCCCCACACTGCAGATATATTAGAATCTGTCCTTAAATTACAGCCAAACCAATTTACACAGTAACAGATAAAAAACCTTTAGATTAATCAAACATTACCCGCCACATATATGACTCAATAACCATTAAAACAACTATTTTCATTAATCTCAGACGGAACTATTCACTAACTTGTATTATATTAAACTGAATTTCCAATTTTCACCACTGTTCGGCGCCAGGTAACCTTTCCTCTGATCACGGCTTGCTTGGTCTTGCAATGAATCCTGGGATATCCAAGGATACCGAGGATACATTGGACCCGTCCTTCAAATCGGGCAAAAAGAAGGATGCATTTTAAGGCCGCATGACGAGGACTCTTGGAATCTGACCAGACCTCGGCGCCACGCTATGACATAATCGGCCTTCGAATCTGGCCTTCTAAGGACGCGTCCTAGGTTTTCGAACAGAGCATGTGTGAATGAGGGGTTAGGTTCTTTCAGTTCCTGCTTCTCACAGCTGCTCTGCATCACCTAATCACCCACCTGGTTCCTTTTGTTGAATCACTTCTCCCTGTTTATACACTCCCTTGTACTTCATTAGTGTATTTGTTTTCCTTCTTTTTTTTATGCAAACTAATGTTCTAGCTGTTAGTCTTTGTTGTTTGGTTACCTTTTCTGGAGGTTCTGTCTTTAATTTTGTGGGTCCACCGTTACAGTTGACAACATTTTGGTCCCTAGAATTCACTAGCTTATTCCACAGCAACATCTGCTACTGATGTCTAGAACTGACAGTAACTTGACAGAAACTCCAGACAAAAGGTGTAATATCCTTTAAGCTGGGTGTGTCAAAATTCCCAAACTCTCAGAGAGATTTCCGTTCTGAGAGAAGAAAAAAATATTCCAGATTTTATGCTTCATATTTTAAAATGTATGGATTTATTTCTTAAATTATCTCCCACACTGGTAGTGAATGTTAAGCTTACCCCTTGCTAAATGTCAAATCATTAGTTATCAAGGCGTCTGTAAAACCGACAGTATCTTTCTCCAGCAGCTTTCACACTTGGGGACTCAAATCAGTGACAGCTGTGTTGATATAAGACTTTATTGGTTTGCTTGTACCTCACGAGCAAAAAAAAATCTGTCCTCTCTCTGCTAAGATATTGGATAAACCCGAGCCTCACTGCCTGCATCTGTGGTGGCTTTTTGAACTTGGTGTTTACCAGTTACACACAGACACGCCCTGAGGCCCTACCGCCACAGTAGTTTCACTGTAAAGTCCAAATCTATTTGCTAAGGGTTGGTTTGATGCCTATTTAATGCTACAACTGTAAACGCTCCTGTAATTAAAGTAAGGCTGGCAGAAGTTTAAAAGGTGCATTTGACTCGATTAACTTCTTGAGTTTCCTGCCCTTCAGTGCTCCTTATACTCACCGCACTGGTGTGGCTCTCAAGAAGCAGAAGCTTAAATACCATGCAGGGATTTTTCTTTTTTGAGGAATTATCTTGTTAGTGTGAGATAATTGCCTGTTCCTGCCCGAGCTTTAAGTTGTAAAATGATAAAAATACTCTTTAATTCCCATAGTTAAATGTACTCTTTTGGATTTTTCAAAGGCAGTTATTTATTTCAACTTTAGACATCAGAAAAATAGATCAATTTGCACTGTTCTCACCAGGAACAAAAGTGTCAATTCCCTCCTATTTTCTCTTTTATTACCACTCTCACAGTATGGCTGTTTTTTTGTTGTTGCTGTTACTGTGGTCTTACTGTGCCGTTCTCTGCTGGGTCTAGTCAGCTGTGCTCTCACAAAGACTCCCTGGAATAAAAGAGCCACTGGAAATAAAGCCAGTCCTGTTGTGTAGACCACCTTTTGTGCCTTTTTTTTTTGTCCGAGCTCTTCTTTAAGAGACTACTAGCCATCTGCCTGCAAACAAAAGGAGACCAGGCCTCATCTTCCTCCCTGCATTCTTCCTCCCTGGTCTCAAGCCTGAAATATCTCAGAGCTGCATATTACTCATCTGTCCTCACAGACATAACTTTGGAGAGGAATTGATTGGTGTGGCATTTTTAAGAATGTCAACCACAGGAACGTATTTCTTCACCTGTCCTGTCATTCTTGCAGCGATGGCTCAGTTTGCACAGTACGTAAGAATCTTTGATTCATTTACTTCTGTTTAATCGGCAGACGGATAAAGGAATCTTAATTTTCAATGATGCAGAGGTTTGTATGTTACCATAAGATACATACACAGTTAATACAGCCCCCAAAACAAAAACAGGCATAACGACTACATATCATGACACTGACACCTTTAAGTTGACAGATTAGAAACTGAGACAGGAAAGAATGACGTCAGTTTAAGGCTTTGTCTCGGCATGTTGTGTGAGGTGCATGCCAACAAAGGTAGTTCTATATTTCTTTTGGAAACTTTAGAACGGATGTGCCAGTTCCAGGGAACAGGTTTAAATTAATCTGTTGGTTTCCTTTGTTGAATGATTTTGTAATTACATATGTAAATTTTTTTTTATGTTTTTTTTTTTCTCAACAAAAGAAAACAGAATCTGTAGTTTTGATGCAGTGCAGAATAAAGCATGTTCCAGCTATATTTAAATCCATTATTTTAAACAATGTATGAAAGAAACATGTTTTTTTCTTTCCATTTGGTAGAGTTTCATTTTAAATGTTAGGAACTTAAACATTTATTTGTATCCTTCCTCATGCCTCCCTCAGTGGTTGATGGGAATTTTGCACCATTCATCTTGACAGAACTGGTTTAACTGAGCCTTGCTTTCACACACCTTTTCAGCTCTGCCCACATTATTGAGAACAGCGCTTGGTGATGACCATTTCAAAACAGACTTTGTTATTTTTAAGCCACTTTGTAACCAGCCTGACTGTATGCTTAGAGTTTTATAAATCTCAATTCATCATTTTGTTTGTATTCAGTTAAGTGGCCAAAAAAAATCACAATAGCAACCTGAAAAAGCATAATATTTATTTTTCTTCTGTTATTTAAGCCCTGAGAGAGTTTAGCCTATCACTTAACACATTTTTAGGGGTTTTTCAGTAGTACGATGCACCACATATGTTGTGCAGATATGGGATTTGACCAGTTAACTGGTTAAGACCCTGTCTGATGTCTAATGTTTTGGTTTTTTTCCCACACAGTAATTTATCCTCATAACTTCAGATATTTTAAAAATTGCACCAGTCCCTCTTGCTGCAACACACCCTCACATGATGCTGCTGCTCACTAAATTCGTATTCGATTAGTACGTTTTTGAATTTTGATGATTACATCAAATTTAAGCATTTGGAATTTGTACCTATGGATGAACCTGAATTGTGTTTGTCAATAGATATTTTTGCCATTGTGTTAGACTTTTCCAATACGTTTAACGATTAAGTGTTTTTTAGGTGTATCTAGAAACACATCCTCAGGTTTATCCTTGAAGAAACTGAAGAATAAGTTGTAGTTTTAAAGATATTTTTTTATTGACCCAACATTTCCAAAAAGTTGTGATCAGACATTAGCTATAATATATCAGGGAGATTACATTTTTTTTAAGAATCCAAAGTTGACAACTGATTTAGCTGTAATAGGTGCAGCCAGAAAAGAGACAAAGAAATATCAAGAATTATTACAAAATGCAAATAAGGCAATCATTGTATTATATGCTGTGCTGAATCTGTAAATAAAAGATAAACCCCCCAATTCAGGTTATTGAATATTATCATTGACTATGGAATCCACTGTCTCTTTATGAATACGAGGTGACAAATTAATCAAAATCTGAATACTATTGCAGATCTCAGACAATAATGTCGTTCAGTTGACTTTTTAAACTATGTTTAGCATCTTACATTAGCAGTTAGCAAATCTAGCACCATATATCTACATTTTCACAGACTGTAGATCAGAATCTTAACATGACATTTCAAAAGGACTGCCAACTATTCCCAATAGAAATGGGACATAGTTTAAAAGCATCAAAGAACCAAAAAAAGAACACTCCCCAGTTCGCCATTTATTCTGCTAATTTTTCTACTTTCAGACATGTTTGACAAGTCAGAGAAAAAATAGTTTCTCTAAATAGAGCCTATCTTCCTCTAACGTACTTTTAAAACCTGCTGACATTAGAAATAGAAAACTTTTATTTTACTCTGTAAACAAACAGTAAAGACTGTTGTTAGGTGAAGCCTGGTAATGCTTTTTTGCATTTACTAGATATTAGCCAATTTTTGTCACCAGTAAATGTTTCTGTATTGTTATTCTAGTTTAGAAAATATATGTTTGTGTTTTTGTTTTGTTATAGTATGTGTAATTGTTCTTGTTGTTTGTGTGTGTAAAAGTGGAAATTGGAAGTGCTAATGTGGACAAATGAAGCATAAGCATAAAGCAACAACCACCCTGAGAGAGAAAACAGTTCAGTCAGGAGACATGCAACAAGCTTCAAAGTCAGGTTTTCTTGGAGATTTGGGCACTACAGGATAATTCTTTGAAGGATTATGAAATGTAATCCTCCCAATCTGGGTTAATGGTATGGAGGTGTACGTTCTGTGAGAGAGAGCACATCCTGACAGACAGTGGCAATCTGCAGTCCAAAATGTCTGTTAGATCTGAACAACAATATTGGGGAATTCCACCAGCAGACAGACATAGCTGGAGTCAAGATCTGTTTTGTCACATGACCCAGCTTTGAATAAACTTGTGTCTGTCTTCGAGCAAACTGCGACCCATTTAGAAGAGAGACCCTTGTGCTGCCCGGAGACCCCAGCAAATGGAGTATTAACTGAGCTAAGTGAGTGTGGAGGTGGCCGAAGGCAGTCCTCTAATGGGAATGAGCTCTGTCCTAAAAAAGTAGGAGGTGGGGTTGGGTGTGCACTGTTGATCCTGCTTAGGGAGCTGTTGATGTGTGAACACTACTGACACAGCACCTCACCTCAACATCTCTTTTCCCATCCTGGTTCTTTCTCTCTTTTCTCTCTCTCCTCTCTCGGAGGCGTGTAGATGAGGCCCATTGTTTGAGGCACGCTCCTACCTTCAGGCGCCCACTTCAATCCTGTTCCTCCTGCTCTGTCTTGCTCTCTTTGCTGCCGCTGGGTTCAGACCAGATGCACAGTCCACTCCAGTAGCTCTTACTGTTCAGAGTGGAGCCTATATTTCGCTGCCTGTGTGCTGGGGCTGTTGCCAGCAGCATCTGCTGCAGCCAGCACTCACACCCCTGCTCCAGAGTTTTTCTCAGAGGAGCTGACAGTCGTAGGACTCGTGCAGTCAACCATGGAGGCTGAAGCAAACAGAAGGAGTTTAGAAGGGGAGTTGGATTGCTCGCATGGCTAAAAGACAGGAGAGGAAGCGTCAGGAGCTGCTGGCGTTGGCTTTGGGAGTCAAGCTTGGGAGCAAGGGAACTTCTTCTGTGGAAGCCTATTAAACTGCTGGCCTCTGTCCACAGATCTCTCACCTGTGGTGCAACGGAATGCATTGAAAGACACGTCTGAGAAGCTGAGCTCCTATGAAAAGATTCACAACTTCAAGGTAAGCAGCTTTTTGTTTTTCATGAGAAAAGGAGGAAACTAGTTTAAGTAATTGCAGTTATGAATTCTGATGTTTATCTTTTTCTAATGAACAAATGATAAAGGTGATTTAAATAAGCGTGATGCTTCAATAATTAAAATAAGTTTGGAGAAATGAATGCGGAAACATAATTGCTCCCAAAAATGTAAACCTTTTAAATTACAGGAAAATGAAAGCTAAATAAATTTATGTTTAGATAAATGTTATTTAAATGTTGTTACCTTTAGCGTGACACATCTACAGTACACAGATTTAACTGAAAAACAAACTAATCTATGGGAGCTGGTACAATAACATTTGGGCGCAGAGCTGTATTCATTCTTCTTTAGTTGGAGTTTAACAGCCTCCTCCATTTTGACTTGATGATGTTTGTCCTCTGTACCTTGCAAAAGTCCTAATCACTCTACTATGTTGTTAGGACACTCTTGTCCAAAGGCACTTAAGTGACCCCAGAATTTCAGTCCTTAGACACCCGGAACAAGGGGTCAGGCTTAAATTTTTTGTTTAAGAAATGTTCCTTCACTTCAAGTCCCTCCTGTTAATTTATATTTATGCCTGGACGGTTGATGTTGCCGGAAAATGGGAGAAAAAAACTTTGTCTTCTACAGCTTTTTCTTCTACAGCTTTCTTTAATCCACCTTCAAAGAACAGTCTTTTCAGGGCCACCCATCATCTTTCACAGGGGTATGCTGTTGTTTTTGGTCACAGATGTAATCTGCCTATGTATTTAACTAAAGGCTAACATGTATTCATTTTCATGAATTAATTGAATGGCTGAAACTTTTATTTCATGTACATCCAGATTTAATATAACTGGGCAGCTGGTGTGTGAAAAACCAAGCGTCCAAAATTTCCCAATTTCATTAAATGTATCTCCACAAAGATTTGAGTGTAAAATGAACTAGGTTATTTTCTCTAAACATATTTATTGTTTGGTAGAAATTTTGCAGGATTGATGTTACACATAATATGTCCCACTTAGTTTTTTCTAATCTCTCACTAGGAATTTTAACAGAGGTATTTATGTGTTTTTTCTTAAGAGGCTCTGTAGATTTCTTTTGCTGGATGTTTGTCTGTCATATCTGGTACCAGTGTGTGTCTGCAGCTATTTTCCTGAGAACCCAAATCCAGCTGACAATCATATATGCACTGAGGGAACTTAATGGATGCACTACACCTACCAACCCATTAATGGCAGAAAGCTTTTGATTAGCATTGATTTGAAAGCTTTTAGAGCCATTTTTGATTCCCTGCTCTTGTTTTATGACAAAGGTTATACAGCTTGTAAGTGTTCAAGAGATGCTGCAAAAGTTATGTTTCTTTTTGCCGTTGAAATAGAGGCCGAAGGGAATACTTTGCCTGTGGGTGCCTCAACATTTTTGTAACTGTATATTTAGGTGTCGGTTACTAACAGGTTATAATGACTGCCACTGTTTTCTTCATTTTTCCTTTGGAACAATCCTCCAGCAAATCCACCTGCCACATGCTTTCTGCACCTCTGCACTCCTTAGGTCACTAGTTACCATTGAGTGTGCTTCAGTAGGTGTATTGTGCGTGCTTTGCTCTCTCACATGTGCCTGTGAGGCTGCCTGTGGCTCTATTTGTGATCTTATCTGGCGTCCTAAGGGTGTTGGGGTGTGCATCTGTTGGCCTGACTTTATGGTTGGCCCCTTCGCTCACCCGCACGTATCAAATTGCCCAGCCAGCAGATGCCAGACGATTGTAATAAATCCCTTTAATCTGCCTGGTGTATACGTATCTGTTAGGGGTTCCATCCGGTGCGGTTTGGGTAACAGACCTGCATATCAAAAGGGAAGTCCTCAAGTTTAAATTGGTCGCTGACTAACATTATAACATTTCTGACCACAGGTACATACCTTCCGGAGTGGGCCGCGATTGGTGTGAGTACTGCCAACTTCATGTGGGGCCTCATTGCCCAGGGTGTCCGTTGCTCAGGTAAACACTCAGCCTAGTTCAATCTGTGCACTGTTAACACTTTGTTACATGCATGTAGGCTCATTCAAGTACTTTTAAAATAAATCTTAAACCGTTTAGTGCAAATAAACCTTAATTCTGAAAAATCCCATCCTGTATCAACTAGCTTAACAGATATCTGTACAGCTAAACACAGCACAGTATTTCATTCCCAATATCAATATTGATTTAGAATATAAATGCAACATTTGTTGTTGCTCTTATGGAATCAACGATTTAGTTTACTTTGAACAAGGAAAATGTCTATTTTAAGTATACAAGCAGGTTTCTTTTAGTTTTTGAGTATGATAAATGGTTTACAACAGTGGTTGACGTTAGCAATTGACATTAACTAATGTTCTTTTGGTATATTTAAACATGCATTTCAGGCACAGTTTAAGTGCCATATTTCTTATTTTAAACAGCATATAGCTCAGTGGATAAAACCTGTCTGTGTTCAACAACTACTAGCAGAGGAAGAGTCTGAAGAGGAAGTATAGTTTTACAGCTGTAACAATTTTGACATCTAGCTCAAGCTGTTATTACAAGTCTATCAAAGATTAAACATTCAATTCAGTTTCTTTATATATAGGCCAATTCACAATACATAGCATCTCTGGTACTTTACAGTAAGAATCCATATATATAATACAGATAGATTGGTGACATTTAGTCATTGACTTTGTAGGATTAGTTCCTCCCAGTTAAGTTTGTGGGGACAGTATACATTCAATTGCATTGTGCTGCTGACTCTAAGGCAATCTCTCATGGAAAGCATGCATGCAGTGACAGTAGAGAGAAAAAAATTACTTATTAACAAGAAGAAACCTCCAGCAAAATCAACCTCAGCATGAGCTCTATAGTTCAAATTCTGTAATTAGGAAACTGACGCACTTGTAAAAGGTTAAAAAGGCTCTTAGAGCTTCCAGGCTTCTGAGCTGGTACATCATGCATGTCTCTCATTTTATTATTTAAATACAGCAACAGAACGAAGAGATTGGATTTTTACCAGAGATAATGGTTTGTCCGAGGTCATGAGATTCCTTCATTGTGAAGAAACAATCTTTAAACTGCACCGGTAGCCTTGGTTGGCTCTACCTAACAGAACGCCTGCTGTTGTGGTATTTTCCACGCTGATAAGCCAGAGGCAAACACTAACATCATCAGACACCTCATGTGCTGTGGGAATCAGAAGAAACTTCTTTCTTCTCTTTCACACTGTGTCTAGCCTATATTTTTGTTTCTTATCTCCTCCCTCGGCCTCCCCTGCAAATAAAAGAGCAGCAGGAACCTCTTTCAGGCTTTGAAATCGTTTTTCTTTTCTTTTTTTTTTTTCGAGTGATTTTAGACAAACACCCACTTTTACCCTCTGCAACACAAGCAGCAGCACCTCTTACTGCCTCAGCTGTCCAAAGAGCTCCATGTGACAGAATCCCCCCCCCCCCCGCCATGCTGTTATATCCGCTGATATCTACTGTTGGCGAGCACCCTGGGACAGCTTAGCTGCAGCTGTAGTGTCTGACAGCACAGTTTATCACAAACTCTGGGAAAGCTTTTCAAACTGCTGTCTTTAAGCATGGTGAGATGATTGTGTTATCATCAGTTAGAGGCTAATCTATCCCTTTCTCTCTCTCTCTCTTACTGTGTTTATCTCACTTTTTTATTTTTTTATTTTTTTTTTGTTACTCTGCTAGATTGTGGGCTGAATGTACATAAACAGTGCTCCAAATTGGTTCCCAGCGACTGCCAGCCGGACCTGCGCAGGATAAAGAAAGTGTACAGCTGTGACCTCACCACCCTTGTCAAAGCTCATAACACCCCACGGCCAATGGTGGTGGACATTTGCATTCGAGAGATAGAGCTCAGAGGTATGCTTCAATCTTAGTAGTAATGATCCAGAATGAAATAGACCAACATTTTAAATAGTTATGCTGTTCTGTGCCCTGAAAACACTGTTGATCACCATGCTCCTAGCAGTTAGATTTGTTTATTTTTTATTGTTTTCTATCTACACTTAAACTTCTTAGAAAAGTAGCTGTTTCAGATACAGATTAATGTACTTTAAAGCTAAAAGGCTCTTTAGAACGTTTTGTTCATTTTGATGGGTTCTGTTATACTGAAGTATAAAAGAATACATCACAAATAAGGGGCACTCACGCTGTTACGGTAAGCTTTTTGTCATGTTAAATAAATGATTGCCGAGTGAATCTTCCTGTTATTTACCTCGACAGTTCTTTGTTAGACCTGGTATCATACCTAACTTGCTCTACAGCTTTTAGAGGCTCTCACTGACAGACATCCTAAGCTAAATATAACGATTGTTTTGTAAGAGCCAATTCACTGAATTGTCACTCTCCAAAGTCTCTGTTGAGCTGTTTAGTGTTGATACAGGAGATACAACAGTAGTGGTTCTGAGGTCTGTTTCAAGAAGCATGTTTACTGAAAATTAAGTCTTTTAAACCTGAATTATGGAAAACTCTGAGTTTTCCGTTTCATAAAGAGAGTTTCCTCAACCTCTGTTTCAGTCACCGTAGGAATATTCTCCCCAGAGCTAATCTGGTCGGGAGCAGGTTTGGTTCAGCGAAGTTGGAGTGTCTCCACTCTCTTTACAGCCAATCATGCTGTTTTATTTCCTGATTTAGTCAGATTTTTGTTGTAGTTTTGTGCATAAAAAAAAAAAAAAATCATTAACTAGGTCATTTTAAGATGTTAGGATTTTTAAAAAAACATTGCACGTCTGTTTGACGATGATCTTATTAAAGAATGATCAGCATTTTTTTCACAGAGAATAAATATTTATAGGGAGCGGATTCTGCAACTTAGTTGTCAGGATATGAGATTTATTTTGTTTTGGTTCGATTAATATGAGCGATATGTGGATAATTTTATTTTTATTCGTTTATTTTTACAGTATATGAAGAACTACTGAAATTATTTGTCAGATTATACATGAATAGATGAATTAATTCTTTAGGGTGAGGGATTAGGATAAGGATTCATTCAGTAATAACAACCTACTGAGCCTACTGGCACAATCCGAAGGCATTCTATGGGACTGATAACCACTGATAATGACCATTTATTGGGATAACATCCAAAGCCACTGCAAACAGCCACTTAGTATTTATCAAACTGAGAACCCATGACATGATAAACAGGTCCTATCTATTAGATTGTTTTTAGACTTCATATTCACCTGCTGCCAGATTATCTCACCTAAAGAGATGCATTGATCTACTGCCATTCAAGAAATAATCCTGTAATATTATCCCGGTCACAACAAGTTGTTTTTTTATGTGTTAGTTTGACTGAAGTACTTCTGATATCTGGGGGGGAAAAAATCCTTGACAAAATGACAGTTTCAAACAAAATTATATTCTTCACTTCTAAAAGAAACATTCTGGAAGTCTAGAAATGACCTTCAGATCTCAAAATTCCTATTGTTACTGGTCAGCATTTAAATTGTTTTGACTATGAAGAAATGTATTTCAGATATCATAAATGCATATTCAAAATATAGTGGAAACAGCTGAAATAGCTCATAAGAATTTTATTCAAAAGCTTACATTCGTAATTTGTCTGTGGATTTTGATATTCCAAAACCCTCACCATCTTACGTTGATGGCTATGGCATTGTAATGACAAACAACTTCTGGCCATCGCATGTTTTCTTGTGTTTAAGTGACGTTAAACACATTGGAGTTGGTACTTCAACACATTACCATTGTTTATGAAAGCAAGGGTGGTCTAATCATTTGTTGTTTTTTATGTCTGTAGATGGCTAAATTTGGCCAAAATACATATCAGCACACTTCTATGTGACCTTTCCAGTTTGTATTAAAAGTTTGACATGGTTTAAACATAGACGTGTATACTCAACGCCCCCTACCCAGCTCATCAAAGTGACTCTATGGCTACGTTCACACTGCAGCCTGAAGTGACCCGAATTCCGATTTTTTTTGCCCATATGTGACCTGTATCCAGATCTTTTTATGACAGTCTGAGCGACACAGATCGGATTTTTTAAAAATGCGACCCAGGCCACTTGGATATGTGGTCATGAATCCGATTCGTATCTGATCTTTTCAAATCGACCTGTGTCTGTCGCGACCGAAGTCGCATTCATCCGACCTACCCGTCATTGATACTTGACAAATGTTTTCGCGTTACTAATCTGCCTACTAAGCGGAGGCGGGAAAAACTATCAACCATTGCGGAAGATAACACAGAAGCAGTCAATGGAGAGAAAGTGGGTTGCTGACTTAATTCATGTTTGGAAAGATAGCTCGATTCAAATCAAACTCGAACCGGACGGAACCTGGCTCTCTTTCTTTTGATCTTCTTAAAAGATTTCGTTCGTCCATTGACTGCTCTGTTGGAGAAGAACTTAAAAACGCCAATATATACGCTCTTGATGATACGAGTCATGTTACTTCGCAAACACTGAGGACGCTTGCTACATGTGACGTCATCGCGTCCTCGAGTGCGCATTCGGGACACTTCGGTTGAACGCTTTCAGTTCACACAGTAGATCACATACAAGTCGCATATACTTGGAAGTGTGAACAGACACGCAAAAAAATCCGATTTCACAAAAAAATCGGAATTGAGCATTAAGGCCTGCAGTGTGAACGTAGCCTTAGTCACCCAAATTATCACCCATTTACTAAGGCTCCTTGTACACTACAGTAGAGAACATAGTTTTAGTTCTTCATAATGATTCTACTTTACATTTCTGATCTTCTCATGTCACTAGCAGTTTTTTTGGGATGACTGGTCAGGTTAGCTAGAATCTAAAGCTAGAATCTTTGCAGAGCCTTTGCATTGGTACTGTCCATTCTAAGCAGTTTGTCTCCATTGTGCAGCTTCAGCTGACATTTTCAAAAATCAGCCGAAGCTAATCAGTTTAGAAATGCTCATTTGGAAGCAATGGTTCTTAGTTGATTGTGTTTGATTGTTTTTTTATTTATCTACCTGTATTACGTTTCAAATTTGTATGTTCAGACTATTATTATTTTGTTGGGATGCACCTTGTAATCTTGTCTTGAATTTTGCTAAATGATTTAAACTTACTGCCTTGAAACAAACTGCTTGATCAGACTATAAACCATCTGTTACAGGTATGAAATCTGAGGGTCTGTACAGAGTGTCTGGCTTCTCAGAGCACATTGAGGATGTCCGACTTGCTTTTGATCGAGGTTTGTCACATACACTTCTTTACCTCAGGATGCCTAATTCTAACATTTTGTGTTTTAAGGTTCTCCCTTCTATAAGGAGCATGTTAAGTTGCTGTTCTGTGCAATAGTGCTTTCTGATGTGATGTTGTCTACACAAAAACAGTCATTTTTCAATTATATGAAATTCATCCTTTGATCCCTGGCATGCACTGTTTGCTTCTTGACAACAGATGGTGAGAAGGCGGATATCAGTGCCAGTGCCTATGCAGACATCAACATAATTGCTGGTGCTTTGAAGCTCTACTTGAGAGACCTCCCCATTCCAGTCATTACATTTGACTTGTACTCCAAATTTATTCAAGCTGCAAGTAAGAGATCTTCTCGATGGTACTTCCATGCCTGTACGGTACTAGCGCCTCTCTGCAGCGCTTTGATACTCATCGTTTCACTCATGCAGAACTTCCAAATGCTGAATCCAGACTGGAGGCGATCCATGATGTGTTACTGCAGCTTCCCCCAGCACACTATGAAACCTTACGTTATCTGATGGCTCACCTCAAAAGGTTAGTTCATTTATTTCTACGGCAACATATAACTTTACCTGAGTGACATTTCCCACTGCAAGCTAATTTAACTCATAATCACCCCCAGCCCTTATGCAGTTAACTAAACATAAAATCCCAATAAAATACATGGAAATGTATGGTTATGATTCGATAAATGCAGAAATGGGACATGGTGTATTTGCAAATACCAACAATTGCCATATTGTAATATATTTATATACTACTCAATAATTCATTGAGAAGCTTTTATTGGCATTACAGAACCTTAATGCTTTTAAATGCATGTACATACATTAGCTATCCTTGACTATTTGTCTTTTGCAATGACCCTCAAGTCGCTGGGTTCTGAAGGTCTCTGTGGATCCTCTTCAGTTTCCCTCACAGATTTTCTGTCTGGTTCAAGACAAGACACTGGCTGTCCCAATTCAAAAAGCTGAAATATTTTTTTTTTAGCAAACCATTTCTGTCCCAATTTAGCTTTGTTTTATTTCACCATCATTCACACAGCCTTAAGGCTGATTTATACTCAGAAATCAGGTCGTCTGCATGTCGCAGTGAATGTAAATGTGCCTCCGCCCCTGCTGCAGACACTCTGCTGCACCTGTCCAAAATTTTAGGTCAGCACAGACAGTGCTACAGATAGGAGGCCTCTGATTGGTCAAATCGACATCGCGCTACACTATCTGTATTTCCTGTTTGGTACCTTACCGGTTGTTTTGTTTGTACGACCGCCATTGCGGAAAACGACTGGTGAAGTTGGACCAGCTAGAAGAGCGAGGTGTGTGAGAAAGCTGGGACCATTTTTCGACCTGGATCCCTGTGTTTTTTCGCCCTCATGTCCCTCTGTTGTCGCACAAACTCGCCCCCACATCCTCACTGCCTCGGCCGTATCTCGACCGAATGTGGAATAACATAGCGCAGACCACTCTTCAATATTGGGCATAAATCAAAAATATCTGCAACAAGCTCACCGGACACACTGCTGCGGGGAGTATAACCAGCCCTTTATCCTCAGCTGCCCAAAACCTGCTGGTGGCATGTGTTTTTACCTACTGAGCTGACTAAGCAACCCTAACATCAACATCCTGATTAATCTAGTTAATTTGGAAGCTTTACAGCAGCATGGACTAGAATGAATGTCATTTTAAACATGATCTGTGGCCCATTGAGGAATCATATTTTCACATTTTAGTTTGAATTGTTCCCATTTTGCAATTATATGTTGAAAACTCTTAAATCTATATGATAGAAGTATATGTATATAATTAGCAATGAACTTGGGGGTTTATCAGGCCTCAATAGGCTTTAGCAATGTTGCAGAAACAAATTGAAACAATCTGAGTGTGGGGAAAATTAACACCATGAAACACTTTGACATTAAATCTCCCTCTGTTACTATTTAATTATCTTTTAGGGTAACAACGTTCGAAAAGTACAACCTAATGAACGCAGAGAACCTGGGGATTGTCTTCGGCCCGACTCTCATGCAGCCTCCGGAGCAGAATGCTTTGACTACCCTTAATGACATGAGGCAGCAGAAACTGGTGGTGCAGCTCATGATCGAACATGAAGATGTTTTATTTTGAAGGCCACGGCCTGCAGAGATGGACACCATGGACAATAATTTATTCTGTCAAAAGGAAAGTCAAGCCAACTGTACTTAAGTGAAGACTCTGAAATGTTTGCAATCAACTGAACTTGAAACACTTTTTTTGTTGCATGATGGATTTAGTTGGTTTTATTGTTACTGTAAGTTTAATGTTTGAAAAACTAAAGCAAGAGCAGCATTTTTTACGTTAAGTAATGGTTATGTAATTTTATTTCATTGCTTTGTTCCCTTTGTGTATAATTTGAAAACTGCTTCTACCTGGTGTAGACTCAGTCAGAATGAAAGCACCATGTTATATACAGCACCAACTGTACTTAGTGGCAACCCTGGTAAAGTCTTAAAAAATATCTTAGAACCAAAGGTTTTGAAAACTCAAACCTTTATACAAAATATTAGAATCCCATTGAATTATAGCCATTTCTGCTGTAAATACTCTTTACAACCCAATTTAGACATTATAACAGCTCTTATTCCTCCAAATGTTTCCCGAGGTTGAAGCATATAGACGGAGGCATATTTTATGTCGATTGAGTCTTTTCTTTGTTAATTTATCCAAATGTTTTAGATCAGTATCCTACTAAAACACCAATTTACAACTTATTTGGCAGAATCCTTCAGATAAGTGTTTAAAATGCTTGTCACTACAAATTATTTGGTTTTTCAAAAAAAAAAAACAAAAAAAAAACTTTAGGTAAATCTTGTTTTTAGACACGCTCTTTCTGTAGTAAAGGTAAATAAATTTACTTATTTTGATGCTATTACTCCAACTAGGCTCTCAGGACCTTTGAAAAGGAGACAGGCCCACAGCATCACATTTCCTCCACCATATTTAACAGTTAATTGAGTTGCTTACTAAAAGACGTCTTGATTTCACCTCACCTACTCAACCAGTTACAGTCCTAATGCAATTTAATAGGCTCCATATAGTTAGATTTGTGGTAGCTGGGAAACAATACTTCATGCTCAGTGCCACCTTAACCAAAGGTTGGATAGTAGGTAATTGTCATCCTTACATGTCAGTGCTGCTCCAGTGGGATTTGTCGTCTGTGTTTAACCCATCCCTTAGAAGCAGTGGGCTCTGTCGCTCATTCAGGGGTTAAGTGTGTGGCTCAGTGGTTGTCAAACCGAGAAACAAGATGGTAACAGAAAATTGGATCCAAATCATGCCTTTTTTGTCAGATTTGTTTTTTTTTTATTAATAAAAATTGTTTAGGGCAAGAAAGTAAAATAAACCATTTTAAACTAAAAGAAGATAGTGAAATAATAGGATAGTTTGAACAAATGTTAGGTTCATTAGGGGGCTTTTTAGCATCTTAACCAGGAGGGTCAAAAGGTGTGAGGGGTACTCTGGGACCAGTTTGGATTAAATTGAAGAAACAAGGCTCGGTGCTGTTTAATCTGAGCATTTTAGGTCAGACTAATGTATGCCCACATCATTTTATTTATTTTTTCTGAGAGGGGGGCTGGAACACTGGAATGATATGATGTAGATAAATTAAAACTTAATGTGTACTTAAAAAAAAAGGAGAAACGAGAAATTCATGAGGCACTTTTAATGCGTCAATTGTAAAGATTTATTTTGTAAACATGTCCATGCTCTGTGTGTTTCTCCCAGTTTAATATAAGAGCTTGGAAATGCTTGTTGATGTTCCTGCAGGAGTTGAGTCAGAACAGAAATAGGTTACTTGGATCCATCATTACTGTGTGGATTTTTATTTTGTTTTTTTAGCAATTATCTGATAAAAACATGTTTCTATGTTGTCTTGACGGCTGCAACCCATCAGTCCAACTCCTTTGTGCACTTTGTGGTTGGCAGTGTTGCAGAATTTGAATACTGAGACTATGATTGGGGATATGTTTAAGTAAATGTTTTTTTTTTCTGTCTCAAGCCAGTAATGTTGCTCGATGA
This sequence comes from Cyprinodon brontotheroides, assembly GCA_018398635.1. Taxonomy (NCBI): domain Eukaryota; kingdom Metazoa; phylum Chordata; class Actinopteri; order Cyprinodontiformes; family Cyprinodontidae; genus Cyprinodon; species Cyprinodon brontotheroides. The sequence continues at coordinate 681 of JAGKQL010002469.1, read as the reverse complement.
TCATCATCACAGCAGAAGGGCCCGAAGAGGCGCCTGTGCCAAGCATGTTCCTTTCTAACATTGTTTAATGTGATTATTGAATCCTTTCTATAGATCCATTTTATCAAAATGTATTTTTGTGACAGTCGCAATTCAAATGTAATTTATGAAATGTTTTATTAAAGAATGTACAACTGGAGTTTCCGATGGAATGCCCAGCTGAACTTTTGTTATTCTGAGCCCGATTAAAACTCATGTTTTTTTAAGAACATGAACAAAATCCAGAGTCCTCTCACAGTTTCCCCTTCCATCTTTTCTACTCCTGCTGATCCAGCTCTACCTGCATGCATGTTTGTGAGAAGCGTTTGCCAGAACCCAGATGAAATACAGGAAGGAGTAAATGGAGGAATAAAAATAAAACAGTGGTCCTCTTTGTAAGAAAGGTGCACCACAGTTGTCGCATCTCCCCCGAATGATGGTCAGCACTTGACTGATGGTTTTATTGTTTATTAGTGTATCATCGTTGTCCACAATAATCCTTTTAACCGACCAACGTAAGAGCTAGGCAAAGCACAGAAGAAAAAATGTATGACGGTACTGGCCGTTACTATGTAAAATCCGCCCGTTATACATAAGCTACAGAGACTTAATAACGAACAAAAAAAAGTTCTTCACAAGCATTTCTAAATACATGAACACATA
>JAGKQL010002468.1:0-26576 GCA_018398635.1 Cyprinodon brontotheroides | reverse complement strand
ATAAAGATGTATAGTATAGTTATTGCACTGGGTGTCAGATATATAGAAACAGGTTATTGCACAGGGATTATTCATTATCTGGAGTGTAGAGACTCTACAGCGTGTCTTTAGCTGACAGAGCAACCCACCTTTAGCAACAATTATACCAAAATTGTAAAAAAAAAAAATATATATATATGTAAACATTGTGCATTTATGATGAAGAAAAAAAAATGTTGTCTGTCAATATGCTCTATCCATAACTCCTCAATTGGAAAAGTTTTAGTTTCATATGGCTTCATTTTATAAAAAAAACTCAACAACAAAAAAAAAAAATTTAATCATTGGCAGAGGGTTAGTGGGTTAATGGACTGGCAAAATAATCAGCAGTTGCAGCCCTAATGTTTTCCCACCTTATCTTGCTGTACCTATACAGTCTAAATACTACTAGCTACACACAATCAACAACAAAACTAAAAAAGATATTAAAAAGAAAATAAAACAGGAAAAAATCCAAGCAAAGACATAAAACAAAACAAAATAACAGAATATGAATAATATATTACATGAAGCAATGTGAATGCTCCTAAGCTGCTAACTATTGTTTTAATAAAATAACTTTTTTGTATAATAGCCATTCTAGCCATTCTTAATCAAAATTTAGCAAAATTTTTTTTAAAAGCAATACAAGCTTTGATTAGAGCACCGGAAATGTGCTGTACCATGCAAATAAACAAATTGCAAAGGCATCGCAGAGACATTAGCATCTTATTACCACAGATTAAATGCTGCTTTGTTTCATGTGTTACTGCAGATACATGCATACAATATGTTGGTATGTGCACTATACGCTGAAAGGAGGTGATGCGTATCAGCTCACACACCTTAAAGCTGATGATTGAAGTTCAGGCTGAAATAAATGACGCAGGGTTTTGTGTTTTTTTTCCCTGAACACTAAGCTTAGTGATTTGAACTAATCTCCATCCATTTAAAAGGGGCTGTTGACTGAGGGCTGTGCCATAATGGCGGAAAAAAGCCCAGACCTATTGTGTTAGGGCTCTCAAACAAAAAAACAAGAGAGAAGATGAAAACAAAAAGTTCTGTAAATATTTAAAAACGAATGGGACACCAGTCTGTTATGGTATTTCTGCAAGAGAAACCTTATCGTCCAGAACAAGAGACAAAGAGTGTACCCATGCAGTAATTGAAAGGTACAGAAAAAGTAATGACAAACAGACCTCTCCTGTAGGCAAAGACTAGAAAAAGTAAAAGCAGTAATCCCAGGTAAAATAAATGTCTTTTCTTCTTTTTACATTCCGACTAGTTAAGAACACAAGGGTATGAGTCATGATTGAGTATTTTTAATGCATCACAGATCTAAAGCTAAAGGCACAACAAAACAACTGAGACAAAGTCAAAGCAGGACAACGTTTGAGGGGTTTTCCAAAACAGAAGTATCAGAGTCATTACTCCTCACAGGAAGGGAATGGGAAAGAGAAAAGCACTGCAAGATAACACCATATATTATGCAGGCAGGTAGGTGGAATGTAACAACAACCCTCTAACAAGCAACTACATGTCTGGTCTAGAAATCTGCCAACAACAACAGGACAACGAGCAGCGGATGGCGTCTAAGAAGGGTTAAAGGTTGAGACGATGTGGCTTTTCACTCCAAAAGTTAAAGTTCTCATAATCAAAAGCACAGAGTTAGCAACAACAACAAAAAGATATGGTAGAGTAGAAGAATAGCCATAACCTGAGTGAGAAAATGTGAATGGCAATGTTTACATCCTGACTGGAGGCAAATGCCTTTATCAACAGCCAAAGAGGGAAAGAACAGCTCCCTGATTCACGCTCAAGCACAAACAAGCCATGTTAGGTTTCTTTTCTATGACTGATGCAGTAATGGGGGAGCAATTTGGACCAAACCAATGCAGGGGTCAGTCTAGATATGAACTTCATGGATTCTTATCAACAAGTATCTTCTATACATTTCTTTTCTTCAGACCCTCATCCAAAAAATCTCTTTAAAAAGATAAGACTTGATCCGTAACATCAGATGTATTCAAATTCAGGGCAACTAGAGCCCATATCTTATCATCTTACATAGAGCTTTCCTAGGTCACTGCTGATGTCATTGCCAGTATCAGTAAAGGCCAAAAAAAGCCTAACATTTGCTCCACTACTTGGCCACAATTGCCAAGTTTTGCTATATAATAGTAATTAAGAATAAATAAAGAGAAAGATGTTGTGTTTTAACTCATATCTTTAACTCCAGATGTTTGGGTGTGAATGTTTGTTCTTATTGCACCATTAAAAAAGAAATTCAAAAGAAATTACCAATAGCTATTGTGTAGACTAAACCCTTGCCAAAAACAACAAAGCTCTCCGCTGATCTTATTACAGGGTTCAGGGCTGTGTTGTCATCCAGGCGACCCAGGGAGGTCACAAGAGAGATAAGATTGTCTAGTCACCTTACTTTACCCCATCTGTCACGTCAGAGATGCCAAAATCTTTAATGCCCTGCAAATCTAAAGCCAGTTTAGTAAGGATGAATGAGGATAGCAACAGCTCCCCTGTGACATGGCCTTCCCCTCCCCTAAAGCAAAGACAGAGCTGCAGAGGGGAGCTCCAGAGAACTCTATATTTATCTGACACAGTAAAAAGCCTCTGTCTGACTGCCGCATGCTGCATTATGGTTCGTATTCATTAACCCTCCCATCGCGATTCACTATATTTCTCCTCCATGGTGGCCAATCATAAGGAGGCCAGTACTGACCCAGTGAGATGTCATCACTATGAGAGTTGCCATGAATGGGACTGTATTTACGTCCATGGCTGAGGGGGAAAGACATACGCAGGATTCTCATCAGCACTTCACACCATTGGATTTCTACACAGGAGGAGCCATATTTCAAAGCTGAGAGCAATAATTCATCGTGGGCCAGCCCGATTTTAACAAAGCACCAACTGGTGATTATAGAGTTGGAGTGGCCCATTGAGGCGAGCAGCCAAAGAGCTGCTACTCTGCCAAGAGAGTCATGCCAAGAGGGCAGGCGAAGTCGGAGCAGACCAAGCCACCTGTGCCTGTTAGGCCACGCGCTGACAGCTACGCCGGCTTTTGAGATCCCACCCAAACAAGATAGGCAAGGGAAGGGGAGGCTCAAGGTCATTTTTTATTGCTAGTCACAGAGAGAAAAGTACTAAAGGAATAACACCTCAGTCTGACTGACACAGTTTCTGCACTCAGACCATTGCCAAAGATTACATCAAATATTACATAAAATATTTTTTTTTGTTTATTTTTTTTTACAATAATCATTAAGTCTAAGGATTATTACAAAAGCAGCATAAAAAATGCACTTGCATGACAGAAATCTAAAAAGTAAAATGAAAATAAAAAATAATGGGATTGAGCAAGAGGCAAACAAAAACAGGCCTCAGCTTGGAGAAGATTGCTTATCAAAATAAAAAACAATCTTTCTGTAAACCACGTATATATCAAAATATTGTTATGGTGCCTTTAACTTTAGGAAAAAAAAGTATTTATTGGCTTTTTTATTTAGTCTGTTTAAATTTGATCAACTCAGATATCATAATCATCTATGTAGTAGAAGTTGTTAAAATGGGATAAAGTTAAGAAATAGAATGAATCTATCGAAAAGTGAAAAACAAATTAAAGTGTTATGTAAATGTTTAAAAAGTTACTACCAGCTAAAAAAATAAAATACATTCTAGCTTTAGAAAAAGAAAAACCTTTAGCTATTATCTTTCCGGCTTGTTTATAGCGCTCCTGGAAGTAACCTTGCTATTTGGTGACATGGTGTTTACCACACTCAACATGGATCAGCGGAAGCCAAAGAAGAGTTGTCTCAGGATATTGGAATGAAAATTATAGATAAGCATGTTAAAGTTGAAGGCTTTACGACCAAATAGCTTGATGTTCTTATGACTACAGCTGCACATATTATTCAGAAATTTAAGATCCATGAGACCGTAGCCAACCTCCCTAGATGTGGGAGTAGGAGAGAAATTGATAAATCAAAAACACAAATATGAGTAGTAGCACAAGAGTCGTGAAAAACTTCAAAAAAGATTAAAGGTGAACTTCAAGCTCAAGAATGATTAATTTCAGATCACAACATATGTCGTTGTTTGAGACAACATTGACCAAATGGGAGATGATCAAGGAGGACACCATTACTCAAAACCAGTCCAAAAAAAAAACAGACTGTAAATTGCTAAACTACTGTACTTGCTGATGAACTACAACAATTCTAGGAGAATGTCCTATGGACAGATGAGACAAAAAAAATACTTTTGTCAAGAAACATAATGTCAATGTTCTCAGACAGAACAAAAAGCATATAAAGAAAAGAACACTGTGAAACATGGAGGAGGCTCTGTAATGCTCTGGGGCTACTTGGCCCCATATGCCAAAGGGTGTCATAAATCTCTGCAGGTTACAATGAAATCTCAAGTCAAACAAGGGATTCTATAGAGTAAATTGTGGACCCAGTGTTAGAAAGCTTGGTCTCAGTCACAGGTCATGGAACTTGCAGTAGGATGATGACCCAAAACACACAGCTGAAACACCCAAGAATGGCATGTCATGATTCTTAAGTGGCATTCTATAAGCTCTGACTTAAATCCTATTGAACATCTTTGGAAGGAGCCTGGAAAGAATGCCATTTGCAAAAGGTAGCCTTAGAACCTCCTTCAACTGAAGCATGAGGAGTGGGCCAAAATGCCTGCTGAGAGGTGCAGAAGTCTCACTGACAATTACTGGGAATCATTTGATAGCCTCAATTTATTTTTCAAATCATTCTCCTTCAAAGCCATGATTCAGAGAAAACAAAATAATGCGACATCATGATACACTTGTTCCATTTTCATAAAATATTATTATTACACTGTCGAGAAAAAGCATTAATGGAGTTTTCTTTCATCATTCAAGAGATCCCCGAACAAATTGTTTCCATATTTTGCCTCATATTTCAGGCTTTTTCTGGTGTGGTGATACTACAAAGGTTTGCTAAAGAGAGCACCCAAACCCATAAAGAATATATCAGCAAGGTAACTTGAAGACCTTTCATACTACAAGCACATCCATGACTATAGCCTTCAAAACCCCATAATTAGGTAGAATGGTAAATTTAACGATAAGTTACTTTAAAGTACTAAGGGCAATGGCTGTTTTAGAGATTTAGTTTACCTTTTTTATGTTTAAAAGATCATCGCTTTGGCTGTGGTTTTATATTGCGACTCAGAATTCATTTAGGTTAGATAAAAACAAATCAATTGCCAATCTGACAGCTTGTTAAAGAACGCTGGCTGCATACTATGGCGATCTGAGCTTTTAGGAATTAACATCATGTAACAAAGGGCACAGAATGGAAGCCTCCATTAAAGTTTTTTTTTTCATGAAACAAACATTTAACTTTCACAGTGCTGTAGCAGGTAACTTTATGAGTTAATTACACTTAAAAACAACATGAAGGAATATTTGCACAAAGTTGACAGAATACAAACTAAGCTTGAAGCAAACATAATGCAATTCTTTATCCTAGCATAAAGGACAAAAAGAGAAGTATTTGAGGGGAAGTGTGTGGCTGTCATAGGCATTTCATCTAGCTGTGTAATTCATGAGGTTTCCTTTGTAATTTTATGATGCCCTTTCATCTCTTCATTGTGCACATGCTACAAAGAAGAACAGACAGCAGATCACTGCTGGCACGCTGAGGCGTGTTCAGTATGACTGTTATAGAAAAAAAAAGCCCTTGAAAAGCCTGGACAGAAACAGGCATTAAAAACCTTACTCTGCCTTTCCTAAGCCATAAGATACAATAACTATAGGCTATTCTACAATTATTTATTCTGCATGTATATGATGTAGCCTTACTTTGTGAACTTTACACATCAGGACCATTTGGTAAACTCAACTTTTCCACATCTGATCAAATTTTAAACAGATACTTTCTTATATTTTCCAGCTTTAAGCATGAATATTAACATATCGAGTAGGGATGAAATTATAGAATATTTGGACCATTATAGATATTGTCTAATATTATTAGTGCTTTTAAGACTGGTCTGTCTTTCTTTCTTTTCATGATATCTGGGGATATTTTATTGACTTGCCGCTTGGAGCATTGATTTAAATGGCCTAAGCCAGAGCTTTACCTTAACCCTAACTATTACCAACATATACCAAACCTAAACTAAATGCACACCTCAGTCCTAAACCTAACCCCACCTTAAAGAACAGAATTATACCATATGGGAACCCGGTGAATGTCCCCATATGTAGCTGTAAGTCCCCGCATGTAGGATATTTTAGAAAATACTTCCCCCACATTGTAGGTAAAGCAAGACCACACATGCCCACACATACACACACAAATGGGAGAAAAAAGATAAAAATAACATTTGGTGTTAATGTCAGCTACAGACGCTGATGGACTGATACCAATATCTTAAAAAAAACAAAAAAACAGAAAAACGTTTTTTTTAAATCAACTCGATATCTTAATGTCATGGTAATTTGAAACCTAACAGAAGCTTGGGATGTTTCATAAACATTTTATGAGACAACCCAACATTTCTATGCATTATACTGAGATTTTGTGACACTCAGAACATACTGTACTTTTGAAAAAAACTTTGCTACAAACCATTGTTAAAAGGAATAAGAAGATTCTGCATGTAGGGGGCCCACCCAGTATAGGACAGAAGGTATCTGATCAGTGAGACCAAAATGGAACTTTCTGATGGACATACAAAACAAACACACAACCAGCTTAAAATTGAACAGTTTACCTCAAAAAACACATCCTTGTGTTAGAATGGCCCTGACAAGGTTCAAACCTAAATCCAATTTAAAATAATTTACAAAACTTCCTTCAGAAAACAGAAACTAAACATGTGTAAAAACTGTTTTCCCTCCATGTAGAAAAAAAAGTGGGAGAGACAAACCCCAAAAAGACTTGTAACTATTTGGGGTTTAGGAATGCCTAGTACGGATCTGAGTATTGGCCCCAGTGTCAGGAACTCATGGTTGTAAAATAAAAAAAAGATAATCTGAACCACTATAACACTATCTAAACAATTAAGTTAACCTTGGCTGCAGCTGTGAAGATCACTTCCCCTTTTGGAAATAAGCCCCCTCTACTGCAGCTAAGCTGTACTGGATCAAGGTTAAACTCTGACTTTGTTGGCTTGGCATTTATACATTCAAACTTTTAATTTGACAAAGCTTTAATCATTTGTACTTGGTACTCTGTATCAGCAAGTTCTAAAATGTATGGTACTTGTACTTGATCAGAAGAAATCTGGTATCAGGAGTTGCCCTAATTGGGTGATAGGTAAGTCTAAGATGTACTCCTTTAAATGGGTAGAATAAAATTTTATTTTTTAGAATTTATATTTGTTAAAAGAAGTACATAGTATCTCATTTTCACTTCACAATTTCTAAGTGCTTCTTGTTCGATACATCAAATTATATTACAATTCCAGAAAACATGGTTGCATTAAAATAAAAAAGAAAGGTTGAAGACACTGTGTACATTTTCAGGACTGTGTGAGTTTAAAATAAAGATAATAGGTGAAACTCAAGGTTTTTTTTTTTTTTACCACAGGTAAATGAAAGAGTAAGGATCAGTGTTTCTATGACCTTAGTGAAGACCTGACAAACTATTCAGGCAGAACACTTGCCCCTCTCTCTGTGCTTAGTACATGTGGCTCACATCCTCTAGCTTCTGCAGGAGAGATTTGTCCTTGAGATTTCTTTTTCGCTGTGGTATTAACCCACTCTCCAGAGCACTTGCAGGCATGGCACACATTATCTCCAGAGGTCTGCTGCACCAGGCAAGCCGAACTTTGCAGTGATAGGCTCTGGTCTGGCTTTAGAGAAGATAGAACCAGATAGAGGAGAGGGAGGGAGGTAGTCAAGAGTGCAATTCAAGTGCTAAGGGCAGGCACAGGAAACAGATGAGAGCCACGTTTCTTTCTCCACCTTTCTGATGGTCCATCACCGAGAGGCAGCGATATTCCCCTGCCCTCCTGCAGTGTGAAGCAGGACTAAGAGGAAACTACAACACAGCCTAAGCTGGAGTAGGGGGTTGTTGCACGGAAGTTAGAGTATTCATGCAGATTTATGAATGAGTGGCGATAGTAAAAAGGATGAGTCACAGTTTCTGCACTGAGCATGCAGCCTATCACCAGAGGCACTTGGAGGCTCAAACACATTACACAATCTTACGCTTACATACAGAAAAAACAGATATTTACACCCTATGGAATTAAAGAGCACACATCTATGTCTGTCTGTTGTCTGTCTATGAACTTATTTTTAGGCTTCTTCTCCCTGATTGAAAAGAAGCCAGATTTAAGTTTACACACTGAGTTCTGGGAAAAAGACCTTTCTTTTGACATGCCGTCGGTTGAAATATTTGGTCATAATGACCAGTTACATTTTTGTGTAAACACTGGCCCCTTTTAAGCTGAGAATAACAGTGTCCCAAACTTGAAGTACGGGGATGACATCATGAAATTACAGGAGGGGACTAGTGGGCTTTAAAAAAAACAACACTGTGTTGAAATATTGCAAGTTTGGAAACCATCAGCCAGTAGCTGAGAGCTAGTCAATGTTTTTTAGAGTGGCAACCAAAAAGCCCCTTTTTGGTATTAGTCCCAGAAGAACATCTGGGGTGTGTTGACTAGGCATGTAATACCAGAGCAGCTTACTAACCTGTTTGATTGCACACCAGGTTTGTCAGGGGTAATGGATGAAAAGGTCCAGGACAACATTATGAAAAAGTAAGAAAGATAATTTACCCAAGACACAAAAACCTTATCATAACTTCTCAGATTTTTTTTGAAGTATAACAGGAATGTTTTTATTGTCAGTAAACGGTGTTTGTATTCTCAAAGAGTAAGAACAATATCTGGTTTTCTTCATTGAAAGTGTGGATGTTTACAAGCCTTTGTAAGCAGCGGTTGTGTCTACTATGTTAAAACATCTGTTTGCCTCCAGTAATGGGCTAAATATCCGATAAAGCTGAACTACCTGGGCAGAAATTTAAGCAGAAAAGGACATTTACTTTCTGTGGAATTCCGCGGTGAATCTGGATACATGAGCATGTGTCAGTCAGTCTCTTTGGATGTTGGCAACAAGTCACACGAGTCCCTATTTTGGTCGACTAGAGTCAATGAGAGTGAACCCTCGAAAAAGGAGCTAATCTGTCTGTGCTTGAGAAAAAAAGACCTTTATAGGCCACAGAGGACATGAGTCGATAAACTTGCACAGCAGAGCCATCAATGGACAATTCTGTCTGCTGTTCATACATGGACAATAACACACTGTATAACTATGCCATCATAATTTATAAAAATTGTTCCAACACACAAAAGTTTGATTTATCCCATGGAAAGACACTCTTGCTTACATTAAATGTTGGTATTAGCTGTAAACATATGTCTCTGGATTTTTCTACCACATCTTAAGAAATGTGGCAAGAATAATATTTGATCATTCTATATTTGCAACATTAAAAGGTGTGAGGGGAAAAAACTAACAGCATTTGAAAGCAGAAGTACTGTATGTTACCCCCTTATTAAAAGGCTCAAGGTCTGAAAAACTTTTGAAGGTTTCTGTTAAGAATGAATGAGTGAAGAAGTTCTATCAGAAAATCCAGCAAATGTCTTTTTATGAAAAGGATCCAGAAGGGGACACATGCTGCAAAAGGCCCTTAAGAGGAATGACTTTGAGTGGTGTGTAGCAGATGGACACAGGAAAAGTACGGAAACACAGAAACCAATGTGACTTGATGGGAATGATGTGATGTCATCAACCCACAGAGGTACAATTCATATATCAAATGTTGATAAAGCAGCATTTATGCTCAAATTATTATTCAAAATGGTAATAAAAAAAGGCTTCAGCATTAAAATGTTAATTTTTGCTTATAGTGCTTTTTCTAATTTTTGTTCCATTTCACTTTTTCCTCTTCTGTAGTACCTTAAGATTTTAGAATGTAAATTGTAAATTAATATTTTTTTATTATTATGAATAATTGCTTTATTGTGGATTTAAAAAGTGCAAAACCTTCTGCCTATGTACTTTTTGGGGATTTTTAACCATTACAAAACAGGAACCTGTCTTTTGGCAGTGTTCTTAAATCCACAAGGTAAAGGTGCATCTGTCAGAGACACAAAACTTTCAACAGAGAAAATGGAAAGAATGTTTGGTGTTATATTATATCTAAAAGGATGCATCACTCATTAAAATAGGTATGCATCATCTTTTAAGTTAAATCAAATCATGGCTTCAGTTTTGTCTATCAAAAACACAACCATCGATGAACTGAATATTCTTTTGAAGAAACCCTCTACCACTATATTTTTAAAACTAGCATCGCAGATGAAACTAATGTAGCAGCATTTCAAATTGAGAGGTTTTTAAAACAATGTTTCTTTGTAAAAAAGTGAAAAAAAAATCCCCTTCACAACTGCTGGATAAGGAGCCCAATGTTAGCACCCAATTTGGATTTCTATCCAGAGCTCCATTAAAGGCACTGGTCCTGCTTGAAAATGAGAGTAAAATCATTTTACAATCCTCAAACATCCTAAAACAATTTCAATTTTGCGGTTAACATTTTTATTTAGTCTAACTTGCATTTTTATTTAGTCTAACTGCTTCTGTAAGATGCAGGATTTTATTTAATTCTATGATCATTTTGAATTGTAGAAAATGTGTGTAGATGAACTGTTTACAGAGCTGATCTTGACCTAAACGTGGTAGAATTCAACAGAAAGATGTTGTTATAATGAAGAAAATTAGCCAGATATACTTGTTTAGTAAATGGCCCTGACATGTGTTCAGTTGTTTGCTGCTTTCTTTCAACTGAACCAAAATAAACAGATTTTACAGACAGGATAAAAAAAGTTAATTAAACAAAACTATTGTGGTTTTTGAGTTGCATAAATCCTTCTTAGTTCAGGTCTCAATGATGAAGAGTCTTTTCTGTAAAAAGCCAGCACCACGTCATAATTTCTTCCTCAACAGTGTTTTTATTTTGGCTCAGGCCTGACAGAGCTTGATCAACACACCTTTTAAGTGTTAATAAGCAAGCACCCCCGCTTCTGCTCGATGAAAGAAAAGCAGACAAGCAGAAACAGCAAATGCATGGGCACCGAGTCATGTCACCGCGAGGAAGGAACAGTACTACAAAGTCTGAATTTTTGAGCTCTTAAGTTTCCTGTCCCTAACCACAGGACTTTGATAAGGTCCAGAGATTCCGCTAAAAATTTTAAAGCCTTCTTTTTATCTGTGAACTAGGCCCATCCAGGAACTTGAATGGCAACAGGTTCCGGGTAAAAAAAAAGCAACAGACCACATATATTGACTTTTTTAACTTATATTTACAGATGGGACAAGCAGGCTCTGGTTGACTTGCCATAGATAGTTTTCTTTCACCTCCTCAACGCCTGTGTTGCATTTCCCTCTTTATCCCTCACAACATGCAATAAGGAAGCTAACTGGAATTTCTAACAATAAACTTAAAGGGAAGGGACATTGTATAAAAACATATGTTCTTGCTGGTAAATATGAGAGAATAACACTAATCTATGTAAACCGCGATAAGACAGTTACAGAAACAGTGAAGCTAAACTACGTTTAGCTTCACATAAATAAAAATTCAGTAAAAAAAGTTTTAAAATAATTTTTTCAAGCACCTTTCACTTACCAATTTATCACTTTGTTATATGAGAAAAAAAAAAAGGTAGAGAAACTCAGAATTAATTTTTCTAAAAAGGGATTTGTATAAGTTTATTGTATAGCATTTTTCTTTTGATTACTCCTAATTAAAATTACTGTTTTATAAGTACACAAAAATACCTTCAGTTTTGTTCTGTAACTTTTGAAAACATATACAAAGCCATTACAGCTTCTAGTTTCGAAAACAGCTGCAAATTCTGTCTCAACATTTTCCTTCTGTTCCAATATCTATTTTTATGAGGCCAAGTTCAACAATCCCAGCCCTGATAAAGTTAAACGTAGAGAGCCGAAAAACAAGACATGTCTGTTTCAGTTGTCTGAACTCTGTCAGAATGCAAACATCTTTATCGTTGGAAGAGAACAAACATTGCTTAACGGTATTCTTTCGAATCACAGAGGTTCAAACGAATGTGGCCCAAAGCAGCACGGCAGAAGTTAATATTTGATTGCATGAAGAAGAAATGTGAGCTCAGTGAGAACTTGGGAGTCGGGGAATGTGTGCCTTTCTGTGAACCTGTTAAGACCAACCAGAACTGGAGCGGCCCTTGTATGCACCAGGACACTGTCTCCTCAGCTGAATAACTGATACAGGTCTTTCTTTTTAGTCAGGTTTTAGCTGGGCCCATGCCAGATGTCTTTTAAGTCAAAAAATCCAGGGCCCCATTTTACAAGAGTGAGTGGGAGAACATCTCTGACAAGTGCGTAGTGGAGATATCTGACAGCCGAGGTTGTTAACAGCCCCTGATAAGCCCTGGAGAAAACAGTGAGGTGACAATAGAGCAGGAAACACCAGCAGAAGCTCTGACATGAACAATCAGAGATGAGGCTAAGTGAAGTGGAGAGGAATACAATGAACAGACATAGTGGGGAGAAGCAAAGGCATTAAAGCCCAAAGGAGGGGATGTTTTTAGATGAGGAAAACAAGAGCATTGAAATATTGTTTAACAGATGGGCTTGCCTTTCAATACCAAATAGCTGTTATGTCTGCCCTTCCTTCTATGCAGACCTTCTTAGAACAGGCGTCTCTCTGCATCACTGCTTCCCTCCAAGAAGCGAGCCTCCATTTAGGAACACAGCTGGCTCCTACTCACCTTTATCGAACACTAAACTGGAATATTCCACTCAGCATAAAGTTACCACAAACATCCCTTGATCTAACACACAACAAACCAATAACGTCTAAAGATCAAACAAAAAAGAAAAAAATGAACGTCTTTAAGCTTCCACACAGCTTGAAGACCCAGAGGCTACAGTAGTCAGTTAGCAGACAGTGCTCCTTCTCATGTAGTGTAATTAAAGAGAAGACGGGGCTGTATTGACTAGGAAACCACTGCATGCCCTTGAAGGAACATCTGTACTGGAGAAAAACAAGGCAATTATGCAAAAGGGTAGAGAAGGGGAGAGGAGGGCTCTGTAGCAGGACGGATGGAAGAAAACACATCATACCCTGATAAATAAACCAACAAAACAAATCCTGATACATTAAAGAAACAACCCGGGTCTGTTTTAGCTTTATTCTGCCAAAACAAAGCTTGAAAAATGCCCTACCCCAGGACTGCTTAGCAACTTTTTGTTTTTAAGTGTAGTTTTTGGAAAACCTTTATCTGCTTTCTTGATACCTCGAGGCGCTCCAGATGAATCCATTTACCCCGACCTCGGACCGGTCCTTAGAGAGAGAGGCAATCTGCTCTAAACAATACTGCTGCTCTCAGGTCTGTGTGAGAACAACTGAGCAGAAATACAACATAAACATCAACTATGAGAAGAACCAAACTGTGTACTTGCATTGTTCACAATGTGGCATTCTGTTTAAACCCTTTTTCCACTCGTAACAAAGTGATTTTAACATTTTTCTTATTTTACATGGCCACATGTGCACAGATAAGGGATTGATAACATTGCAGGAAGCTCCCAAAAGGACTACCAGTCCAGAATAAACACAGACAACAATAGCTGCAGAGAAGATCACGGTCTAAGGGGAAAGAAGCAGGGTTTTATTTCCACAATTTGTTCTGTAGGCTTCAGAGAACAAAAGTTGTTTGTTAATCTAGAAAAGCTGACAATGGGGGCGGCAAATAGGTCTAAGGACAATATAAAAGAAAAATAGGGGTGACGAGGCCACATATTCCCACAATTATTTCCTTCCAAAAAGGCTTTTGACACACTTTCTCATGAACAATCACAAACATTGATGTATTGACTTATGTTCAATGTTGTGTCATTCTTTTACTCTCTTTTCACTGCAGCTCCCTCAAAGTTCCAGGCTACTTGTGGGCTTCTATGATCCAGTGTCATGTAGAGTCTGTCTTCTACAGTAGATCTGGCTCAGATGATGGGACTTGGATAAACTTGCTGTGTGAGATGTTTTAAATTCTATCTGGAATTTATTTTTGGTCCCCATCATGCCATTTGTTCAGTAATGTTAAAATGGTTGGAGCCCCTAACCCAAACCCAGAAGAGTTGGACTTATACCAAGATAACAGCATACACAACTTCATTTCTGATTACTAATTAGGTTAATTTGTTTCAATTTAATTCCTTGTAGGGCTGGGTGTAATGGCCAAAATATAAGATCTAATTTTTGTCATCTTGGGCGATTGCAATTTGAATCAATTTTAAGTGAAGTAAAAAACTGCATGCATTTATATTAAAATAGGTTTACTTTATCAAAAAATATAATGTGCAAAGTAACAAACATTTAGCCAACAATACATTTATTGTAAAAAATTAATATTATTAACATAAAATCTTGTGCAAGAAACACCAATGCTCACTCAACAATAAATGTACACACCTATGTATAATATTGGAAGTACAAGTGCAAGAAAAGTGCTAATTTGAGAGCTGTTGAGAGCCTAGTTCATGTCGAGAAATAATACAGGTTAAACTTATGTTAGGCTGTGAGAGATCAACTTAGGACCATAGGTCCGTAATACTTGAAATAACAAAACAGAGTTTAACTTTTCACAGCTAAACATGAGTGTTTTCAACTTCGGCCGGGTCATATTCTGGATCACACACCCTTTTTAGCATGTGAAGAAAGCAAGGCTTCTCTACGGTGTAAATGGGCACCATGTTCATCCTATATGAACAGCTACGGAGTGGGTCATCTGTTGTTGGGTTGTCTTTGCCCGTGCTCGGCGCTGCACTCCCAAAGCTGTGGCGCTTCTCCCACTTTCTGTTGCGTGCCTTTGTCGGAGATGCTGAAACAGATTAGTTGTTGCTGCTCGTCTTGGTTTTGAAAGCATTTCGACAAACTTTTGCACACTACTGTAGTCTGCTCTATATCAGCTTTGTCAAAGCCAAAACCACTTCTAAATAATTGATGAAACACAAGTCCTTTTCAAACTCACTCAGATTGAGCTGCAGCCAAGGTCGCAGTAAACAGTGCACAATTCAGGCAGAAGGATGAAAAGAAGCGCAGAAGAAAAACGTGCAAGTAAAAAAATGCAAAGACAGAGACTTCCCGCGATTTTATGAATTAGCCCGATTAAATGTGGGATTAATCAAATTAATTCAATTATCGCGACAGCCCTAATTGGTTGCACATGATTTTATGTCAGAGAATCAGAGTAAAGGGGGTATTATACATATGTGTGTGACAATTGTTAACACTAATACTAATGCCTTTTAAGTGACCATAGGAGGTAAAAGCAGCAATGAATAATTTGAAATCAATATTTTCCCAAAGCATTTTTATTTCCCCAAAATGTTGAAAAAAATCCGCTTGACTTGACATGTGGTACGTAACATCAAATCTAGCATACCACTGCCAGATAGACAAAGCAACAGGTAGCTTTTATGTACTTTTTCATTTGAATGAAAAACAACTAGCGAACTGAAGGCATACAACTTAGTTTTTCCTCAATATTTCTATTAAACGTATTTATGAAGGGTGGAGTGCTTTATCAATGTCATTATTTTTCTTTTGCTTTATTTGCTGATATATGAACCTCCAAAATACTTCCAACAGAAATGCTTGACCCTACCACTGGGCTAAAGTTGAATGAGAACAACCCTCCCTCGGATTCTTCAATAAACCCCTTTTTTCACAGATTTCTTAATGTCCCTCTGGCAAATATTTAGCTGACAAGCTCCAGACTGCCAGACTACCTCATTTTCTTGGCAGGCTACTCTAACCTCAACTGGGTATGTGTCTCTCTCCTTAATACCTGGTATTCACGTGCTGTCTCCCATCCTCTCCTTCCTAAACAGCCAGATCTAAAAAGAAAACATCTGTGTGATGAAGAGGGGAGGAAATGTTTTCACTAGCTCACTGACAGCCTTTACTGCCTAACCAAAACAAAGTAAAATCTTTATAAGCACATTTTGTGTTTTTATGCATTTTTATTTTTTTGTATGGCTGTTCAATTCAAAAGACTAAAAGTCAACTTTACTTGATCACGGAAATAACGGAGAATCCTTGTTGTGTTTCACAAAGTTAGGTAGCAATAACCATTTGCCTTGGTGGAATAAAAAGAAAAAACACTAACCTTTCTGACAATGGTTAGGCGTCCAGCATACGGTAGTCCTTGTTGTCTTTGAACGGCGTTGTCGCGACAGATAGGTTTATCCTCCATGATGCCGGGCAGATGTGCACACTCCTTTGGCTCCTTTGTTCCGAAGTTATAATATTATTGACGAAGCTGTCCATGAT
Organism: Cyprinodon brontotheroides; assembly: GCA_018398635.1. NCBI lineage: Eukaryota > Metazoa > Chordata > Actinopteri > Cyprinodontiformes > Cyprinodontidae > Cyprinodon > Cyprinodon brontotheroides. The sequence goes on along the minus strand of JAGKQL010002468.1, from coordinate 10,161 downwards.
CAGAGACCAGTCCACGAGTCCAGGTAACATAGCTCTAAGCTTCTTTCAATCTGCACTGTTCCACGGGTGATGTTCATCAAGTTGTACAGACCGCATGTCCTTAAGTTGTTCATCTCAGATCACCAAAGCATTTCAAAAGAACAGGTTAAGGCCCGGATGACACTTAGGTTGGGAAAGAGTTTGCTGGAGGCTATCCGCCAGGGACCAAACAGCAGCAGATAGTCAGTGATGACGGTCAGCTTTGGGAAGCTGAGGGTGCGGAAGACCTCCTGGTTGATGTTGCTCGTCTTTTCATTGATTAAAACAATTTTAGGTAACCTTCCAACACGTGCAGTTCTCAAGGCGGCAGATTCACTTATGTATACATTCCTGATGTCAATACTTGGGCTACAGACTGAAAGAAAGGGAAAGCAAAACACATTTTAAATTGTGAGAATTGATAAAGTGACAGCAAAAGTGTGTTTGACATTTTAAAAAACAAATAAAAATTTCCTGCATCATTTTTTACTTGACTTTTGGAAATCCTGAGCTCCAAATTCTTTAGCGAACAATTCCACAGGCAATGGATGGATGGATGGAAAACAAGGAAATATTACTACTCATCACTTTATTTGGATTTAGTTTTACATATGCATAGATATCACGATACAGATATATATATATATATACAGAAGAGAGCTATATTGTATATATTTTATCTCTTTTTATTCTTTTTTTATCTTTATTATATTGTATAGTTGGATGTGTGTGTGTATATATCATGTAAAACTGTAACTGAACATTAACAAAAGTAATTTCCCTCTGAGTTATTAAAAGTATTTCTGATTCTGATACTCTTTTATTAATACTCTAATACTCATATTAATACTCTTCTTTATTGGTATTAAAACCCACCTTATTGCTTAACTGCGAGGCTACCTTACTTAATGAGAGGTAGTAGTTTCAATGCATTGTATTCTTAGGCCAAAAAAAAAAACACTACAATAATCTCCTTAAAAGCATCTAATCCTTGCAGTCAGATGTCAAGCCTGGCATAATGTTTTGTCATGATCTGGAAGCCTGTATGTTGCACCAGGGCTCCACAAAACCCTCTAAAGGCGTGAGCCTTTTGGTCAGTACCCACTCTAGAGCCTATTTCCTGCAGTAACCAAGATACAGTCCTATTATGTTAAAAGATGCACAAGTTAAAATGCTCAAAACACATTTTGTATATGTGGTCAGTCATAACTCCTGCCTTTTAAAAGTAAAATATTTTGTCTGTCACCTCAGATAACCTCAGCATGTGCGTTGATCAATTCTCTGAGCTTGGAAAATAACACTTGAAACCACAGTGCTCAAGCCTGCTGGCAACATCCACATAAACCTTTTATTATTGATGACGATCAGCTCTGCCAGTAAGCGTTACTATGCTCGCTACAAGCGAAAGCTAATCTGTAATTTTTCACAATTAAGCAAAAACAATCTTAATGCATAAAACCTAAACTTGTCTCGATCTGCGGGAAAATTCTAGTTTTGGTTGTGCTCAGAGGTGCCAGGTTGTTGACACAATAAACTTCTGATGCTACCTTCAAGCATGCAGTGATGTGTGAGCGGTTTTGACAGACAAGCAGTGACAACCATCACACCAGAAGTCCCATATTAAAAAGAAGGCGCTACAAAAACTTTTCAAAGGCAGAGGATCCAAAAAATTGTTTTGATTTATCAACCTTATGTAGTGACATAATGCAAATTATCAAGCATACCCACAATTCACATGTGTTTGCCAAACACACAATACTTTACTTTTAATCTCATTAAAAGAAAGCTGAGGAAGGTACAATACAACAAATAAAAATCCTTTAAAAAAAATAAGGAGCCATTTTCTTTTCAGCAAGGAGAAATGTTCAATTAATGTTTATCAAACCTTGATTTGTTAAACCAGTTTTAAGGAATTTGCAATATAAATTAGTTTTATCAAGGTTGGAAAGCAACTGCCTTTGTAGGAGTTTCAATGTTTTGAACTACCCCTCATTTTCTTAAATTTGCTTAAGATATAGGCACTGGTTAAAGAGAAAAGATTAGGTAAGCAAATACCCAGTGTGCAAACACAGAGTGTGTAAGAGATGCTTCAATGTCAATATTATCTAACTTTGCTACAAAAGATAGAACCTTTTTTAAAGGAAACCTTGTACTTTATTTAGTCAAGCTAAAGTTATTTTAGTGAATGGTTCCCATGTTTTAAGACCTATTCTACAGTTGGCAGTATTTGATCTATTCCATCAGAATGAACTATTATAATTATCATGCATTACCAAACTGAAACAAAATTAGGAAATTAAACAATAAAAAATAAACACAGTATGTTTGTAACTGAATTTGGTGAGGGTTGCAAGGATACCTTTTATCAAAAATAAACTTGCCGAACCACTAAATGTCATTTTTGTATTTGAAATGAGTGATAGATAATACATCACCTTGGCAACTAATGATTATTTTTCAAATCGATTTATCTGTTGATGGTATTTGATTTAAAAATAAAAATCCGTAAAAAGACTTGTTCTGAGAATTAAACCAAAAGAAACTCAAACTTTACCACTTGATGAGTTCTGGATAGAGCATAATAATGGTTATTTTTTTAATCATATATGTAACATGTTTATATATTTTTTACAATCTTGGTACAATAACTGCTCTAATTGGGTCGCTCTGTCAGCTAAAGGCATATTTTACTTTCTCTATACTCCCCTCAAAGATTAATCTGTTGCTAAATTAGTTGGCGATTATTTCAATAACCAATTAATCACGATTAATCCGATTGTTTCAGCCCTATATGAATTTAAAACATTTTGTTGACTTTTTCAAGCTGACATCTTTTTTTTAAATCAACATTTCTTTTTAATCATTAACAGCAAATAATACACTACTAAGTTAAACATTTTTTATGTTACTCTCACTTGTCTATTACATTATATTCACTTGTCTATTACAGTTGAAGTTCTTTTTTCAAATTTCACATAATATTTAGGACAGTTTTATCACTTAATGCTTATATATTGTTACTAAATTTTGTTTTAGATATTTATAAGTCTATTAAACTCAAAATTAGGAATTTCAAAGAAGATGACCTGTCATATCTCTTTATAGTTAATATAGAAAAAACATAAGCTGTTGGTCCGACGCAGGCAAAAGGTCTGAATATTGCAGAGAACATGCTGGCAACAGTTGTTTTAAAAATGGTAATTAAGTTGGTCAAAAGGCCCACCTTGACATATGAGCTCCTTGGTTAAACCTGTTATGTTCTTACAGAGGCTTAGGATGCAGCCAATGGGACACTGCGCATAGATCTGTCAATAAGACAAAAAGTCTGGAGGCCACATTTCTCTGATTCTTTTTTTTCAAAACGGTAGTCAAGAAGATACCTGAGTTTTTTCAGCCTGTAAGAAAAACCATTACATTGAAAATGTTTTCTCATTGAGAATGGAAGCGAATTCACAGAAAAAATTTGCGAAAATGACGGTTTGATTTGCATGCTTTAGCCTCTCTGCTTAAAAGCAAGAAGTCATATTGTTTATAGGATGGGCCGGGCGGGTTATATTTGCCCCGTTGGAGTGTTTCACTTTCGTCAAATTTAAGAGCGGGAAACAATTACTCCTGTAGAAAATAGTATTTGCTTTTCTCCAATCAACACCAATGCCCCTGGGCTCCACATGTGAGCCATCGAGCTGCATGTCTCCTTTGTTTCATTGAGAATTTTCTTCCAGCTTCTCCAGCAGCCGGGGAGCGAGGGAGGAGGGGTGGAGCCACACAAATACAAAGACTAATTTGTTTGTTGGTAAAGAGAAGCTCTGGGCTCCACTTCCTGGCATTAATAAAATCGGGGGCGTCTGGGCAGCGGAAGATAAGATTCCAGCCAAGCCAAGCTATGGAGAGGCCACACGGGTGTAGAACTGCTGCAAAGAGAAACCGCTACCTTCTAAATGTGCCTCTGGAAGTGGTGAAGATTCCAAAAAAAGAAGGCCTGGAATGAGAATACAATAAGGGAGAGGAATGACACAGCCCTCCTCTTTGTGACTCTTATTCTGCCCATTAGGCATGTTAAGTAGCTGGAATTCCAATCATTTCCTCACACAAAAGCTTGAAAAAGATTTTGCCTCCAAATAAGCCAGCAGGCTCCCCCAACCCCAACCAATCCACAAAAAAGCACTTAGATAAAACGTTGTTACCATGATTACATCACACATTAAAAACATACTTCAGGAGCTTTATTCTCATGGAATGATATCCTGCATTGTCCATCTACCTTCTGCATTTCTTTTGCTCTTCACAGTGCTGGGTAAGAAACACACATATCTCCACAGCTTTGGATCCATGGGCTCATGTGTACATGATTGATAAACCCTGGCCTGCCCTCTGAGGAAGTGTCAACACGCAAACACACATCCGCTATACACACCTGCACCAACACACACACAGGCAAACACTGACCCCCATGCACCTCTGTTAAAATTAAACCAAGACTCTAACGGCAAACACTTGTTGAATCCACAGAACATACCTGTTTGGAAATAATCAACCTTATCTCACACTTGTGTTGAAAGAAAAATATGTACAGCGCTGTAAAATTGTGTGCTTGATTACTTTACTGTGAAGAAAGCGGCAACCACGTCACGATTCATTCATTTATTTTTCAGTTGTTGATATTTGGTTGAGTGAATTTGATTAATGACAATTTTAGGCTTTTATTTTATTTTATCATTTGAACCATTTTTTCTCCGCTTTAGCTGATAGAATATTTTGGGGCTTTTTTTGTTGTTTTCCCCAAGAGCTGTATTGTTGGTTTTCTGTAAACTGCTAAACCTAAAGCATTACCAGTCCTAAACAATTTTAATACAACAATCAAAATAAAATAAAAGTCTGCAACTTCATTTAAAAGAGATGTTGTTTTGAATCAACTGAAAAAGAAAGAGGTGAACATAATTTTTTATATTGTTGCTTTTTTTTTTTTTACTTTTTTTTTTTTCATAAAAATACAGACACAAAATGGTGAAACACTTTAAGCAGCTTACCAACAATAGCATCAAAGTAAATGCTGTTGGTTTATTTATTCCCAACGATGTTGGGGGTTGCATTGACTGACTTTTTTCTGTTTGTTTTTAGGTTGTTTTTTTATTTTACACAAGACTAGGCTGAAACAATAAATTAAATCAATGCATTGATGTCGATTATTGAAATAGCGTCAACTAACTTAGTAATCGATGCAGCTTTAACTGGAGTATAGGGACTCTAAAATATGCATTTAGCTGACAGAGCTAAATACATATAAGTAACTTTAAACAAAATATATTTCCTGTGGTAGGGGGATTTTTAAAAAGCAAGTGGTTACTCCACATGCATGCTGCGCGACACTTAGAGCAGTAATTATATAAAAAAAAATAAATAATAAAAATAAACATTTTGCATTTAAGATTAAAAAAATAGATATATATACCGGTATGTTTTCTCTATCTAGACGTCCTCAAGTGGAAACATTTTAGTTTCAACTGGTTTACTAGTTTAAAAAAATCTTCTATAAGAAATTTTTGGCTATCCAATCATTAATCGATTAATCAAATAATAATTGGCAGATTAATTGCTTTGCAAAATAATCATTAGCTCTGGACGAGACATATCCAAACTTTAAAACACAGAGCAGCCTCTAGGCTTTTTCTGCAGAACGGTGACGTTAACCCTTTATAGGGCACTCAGTGAAATACTTTGAAAATCTAATTTATTGTAGTGTGTTATTGAAATCCAGGACAAGACCTTATTATCTTTGTAAAATTTAAAAGAAATATGGATATTTTGATGGCAAAAATGTATGTCAAATATATTGCCCAAATATATTCAGAAAAATAACAAAATTGCTTCTATAATAAATTCATGAAAAACACTCTGAGAGTGAAAGAAACACGTTTTTAGGTACAACATAACCTTAAAGGATTATTAACCCTTTAACTTTACTTTCTAACTTTTCAATTAGCTTTTTACCTTTTTTTTTCTTGACTTGTTATTCTTTTTTCTAACTTAATTTACAGTAGGTAATATATCATTCAAGGGCTCATCTAATTGGTCAAATGCCGAAATAAGACGTACAGCCATGTAGCAGAATCTATGCTGAATGGATGGATATAGATGTTGCGCTATTAGAGCTCACTGAGGGACAGGGGGGGGGACTCCTTTGATGTAAGGGAGCCTTTATAGGGCAATAACTTGCCCTATAAAGGGTTAAGAATCCTAAAACCACATTCTTACAACTGGAGAGGTAGTATGAATTTCCAATCTAAATATATGAATATTTTTCTCTTTTTTAATAAATCTACAGACTCACCACTCTCTTTACCTGAATTGCAAGGAAAGACACAAAAATATAAAATCTTAATGAAATATATGCATATCAAAGGATATCCTCGATAAATCACTTAATTTTTAGCTGTAAGACTACAGCTCAATATTGTCACTGTGTGATTAGTGATAATGACTATGTCATTTACCGGCAGCAACTTAAGTTAAAAGTGAGTCAGAGAGCATTTGTTGTGCACGCCACTTCACCTCGCACCTGCCACATCAACCGTCCCTAATCCATGGCATACTGGAAGTCATCTGACCACCATTCTGGTGGGTCACTTCCCCTCAGCGGACCCCACTTCAAAACACAGAGGCTCAGATATCACCGAAACCCCAAACAGTAACTCTACACTCCTCGTCTTAACGGGTCCCACACAAAGACTCCCTCTCACTCTAGTGGCCAGTAGGTGAGCAGCATTACAAGCTGGAATGACCTGAAAATATTAAAAATATATAAATGATCTGAAAATAATAAAATTCGATTTGTGAAAAGCTGAAAAAAAAACAAGCTATTGAATAAATATGAAGGTGTTATAATCACCAGAATAAGCTAGTTTGAAACAATTAGACAAATGGAATTACTCAGAATCCCTTAAGAGCTATGCAAACAAATTTACCTGCTGTTTATCCTTGTTACAACAGCTCTAAACCACTGATGGCCTGATTGACAGGATGCAATGAAAAGGATTTATGGTAGGGATGCACCAATACTGACTGGCTGCTGAGAGGTAGATCAAACACATAACAGCTCTGTTCATTTTTTTTTTATAAGCCAGCAGGCTGTGTGGCCATTTGTCAAAGCAGACAAATAGAAAAAAAAAAACTATCCTTCTATGTACATTTTTATGCTATTTAATAGATTAATCTAGCTCATTTTGCATGTTTATTGTCCTTATTTTGGGCTCTCAAACAATGTAATCCACACTTTATGAAACAAGTGCACATTGGTAATTAAGTGATTCTATGAATTATAGCAATAATTCTATGAATTATAGCGAAGCACAAATCTTATTCTTTTGCAAATTTTGCTGGGTTACTTTATATTAAGAATAATTATGGTTCTGGTTCTATTTTGCACAGTTAGAACCTTAAGAAATCTGGTATATAGAAATCAAAATATCTATTACTTCTAGTAGAAATCCATCAGAGGAATAACATTTAAGTCAACACAGATATGAAACTTCCCCTGTGCAAGTATACACTGACAAACTGTCAGGTGAATGCTTTTCATAGCATAATAACTAAGGTGCAAGGGAGAAAACATACTGAATAGGCAAACTGACCAGCTGCTAATCTAATAATAAAGTAAGCTAATAGATGTTCTCTTCAGTTATAAAAATGTGGCAAAATTAAGTGACAAGAATTGTAGGAGACTATTTAAAGGCAGCAGGGACTTTCCCCACCCATTTAGAGAGACAGATCAAAAGCCTTCCTAATTTAATCCTAGTCATAAATTTAGTCAAGATGAGTTTATTAGGTCAGTTGCTTTAAAAATAAAAACACTAGTACATATTCAGAAAAATTCGAGAAACCGGTTTGAGTCACCGACTTTGCAGCGTCTCCCCTTCCAAACCATTATGTGACATAATTTCTAATCCATTACTATCCAAAATGCTGCTTCCAAGGTCCTGGCCAAGATCAGGGATATTTCTCATATCCCAACAGTCTCCTAAATCACATAATTGGCTGACAACCTACTTGATCGTCAAAGGATAGACTGTAATATTGTGTTTTTTGTCTAAAAGGAAACATCTCATTCGACATTTCTAAAGCTGCATTTCAGGTATAATCCATGTGTAATGCTCATAGACCGCTTGGCTGGATGTTCCCAGAACTAGACTGTAAACCAGCTGTTCCTCAACTATGAAACCGACTCCCTAAAAAAACAGATTTAGCAAAAAAAAATTGTTTTTTTTGGAGACCTGAAAAAAACTGCAATCAGTGCATCTCTTGATATGAAAGGCCATGCAGCTTTATCTTTGAATGTTTTTACACAGGCAGCACTTATCTGATATGACAGGTGACATGCAGTAGGGGAGTTTACAATTATAGTCATCACACAAACTGTAAAACCCTCTACTAGCCAGTAAACTAAGAGCAAATTATAATGCATACATGCTTGGATGGAGAGACTATATCCAGGCAAAAAAAAAAAAAAACTGGCATGCCACATGAAATAAAGAATTTCATCAAAGCTTTGCAACGCTGTGCCGGCAGGCCTGAAGAGCTGCTGAACAGCATTTCTACAGGATGCTCACAAACTAGCCCAGTGACACACTTTCACATCCTTACCCACGGGCATGCCACTGACTCAGACTACCATACTGAGTTATACACACCAATCAAAGAGGGAGAAGACAATCGGCAAGTGTGGAGGTCTTATGTCACCAGAGTCACGAGGCAAAGCAGGGCACCTTGGGTGGCAGCGACAGCGGTCTTAGCTGATGTATGCACCCTGTCATGTTAAGGAGAGCCGTCCTGCGCCGAGCCCCACCCAGAAGGGAAAAGGTTGGACAGGAAGCGTACCTGTCAAACAGCATGCTCACTGATGGCTGATCACTTGTCTCCGCCAATCCAATGTTCCAAGATGACAGAGACAGGAACATTGCTGTGTCCTCATGAGACAGGACATGGAAGGCTTGTGCTCAGACAACCTCACCACCACTGCTTCTGGATACGGTTAAAGAGCTCTGGGTATGGCTGCCAAATGATGAGGGTTTAGAGCAGCACGCAGCTTAACTCTCCCCAAATCGATGAAACCAAATCTGTTTCCTGCATCTTATGCATGATTTCCAAACACCAACTGCTTTCCCAACACTATCTCCCTTCTAGCAAAATAAAAAAAAAACAGCACACAAAAAGAAACTGCATGCTTGGGTGTTGTGGCATAAGCCCTGCAGCCGCTTGAGTTAAAAGGAGCTTAATTACATTTTAATTGGAAAGTGACAGATTATCAAATGAACAAAAGATCTGAACCCCAAATGGAGTTTCCAGTGCCTTTTGGGATTTCTCCACCAAGTGATGACAGCAGCTGGAAATTTGACGCTCTCCAGCCCATGTAAAGTAAATACCATCCACAAGTACTGAGTTAGTGACACTGATGTTATATGCCTGATGTATTTCTACATGTAGACTCCCACATCTGAGAGAAACTCCCCACCTATCTATTTAGATGCTAATAGGTCCATCTGCATGTCTCTTCACATGCAAAGAGTTTTCCACCAAGTGAAGCATGGGGTGGGTGATAGTGGTGTTCATGTACAGGACGCGAAGCTTAATTCTAAGTTAAAAGCAGAATGATTCATACAGGTGTTTATGAAAGAGTAGCGCTCGTTATGATAAAACATAAGACATCAGGGAAAAGAAATAATAAAAGAAAAAAGACAGACTGTGAGAGAAATTAACTCTGGAAATCTTAAAATCATTGTTCAAGTAAAAGAAAGCTACAGATAAACCAGACTATCTGCCAATGATTATAATATGCTAGTTTTCTCTTGATCCACTCGGATCAGTTAAATACTAAACAAAATCAGACTTTTTTCAAATATAATAAAACAGCAAACCAAAATGCCTAAAATACTCTTTCTAATCAGTTAAATACAGTTATATTGAATTGTATGCTTTCTTTCAGCCTCTATCATATTTACAGCTTATAGTATTGAACTACAGCAAATAAAACAGAATTCCAAATCGCCAAACAAAACAAAAGTTTTATAGTCAGATTTCTTAGCTTACTTTAATTTTAAAATCTAAGAAAGAAAGAAAGAAAGAAAGAAAGAAAGAAAGAAAGAAAGAAAG
>JAGKQL010002467.1:8994-33846 GCA_018398635.1 Cyprinodon brontotheroides | reverse complement strand
CTATAACCACCTTGGAAACAATGCCAATGCCCAAGATTTGTCATTACATCCAAACCACATTCATCCTTTTCCTTTCTGCTGATATCTTTGTATGCTACTGCTATATAAACCATCCCCTCCCTCCACCTCCCAGTAACAGCGTCAGTCAGACTCTCTCTACTCACCTCAGAACCTGAGAATAACAAGTGAATCTGTCTGGATGACTAGAATAAGACTGAGGTTGTTTCATCCATGTCACCTTCCCCTGTTTCCCTCTGATAGTAACAGATTACTGTATGCTGTGTTTGGATCCAGTGTGATCTCGAGTCGTCTTAAATGCTAAGAACCCAGCTCCAACTCTCTGGTTCTATGGTTCCTGCCTCAGTCAGTGTCCAGTGAGACCTTTGTCCATGTGTCTCTCAGGACGTCACATAGTTTGTCTCTGTGAGCTCTGACACTTTGCTTTGCTGTCACATCACTCCCAGCGTCTCAGAGGGGCGGATGTGTGGATGGCGGCTGAGGGGTGTAGACTCCCTGAGGTCTGACAGTGAGGGGTAGCTGTGGAGAAAGCGGTTGTGATCCTCTGTGTGTGAGAGCTGCTCCAGCTCAGCGTCTTTTTCCTCTTCAGCTCACTGATCTCCTGCTTCCAGCTTCTCCTGAAGCTCTTTGACTCCACTGACTTCAGCTTCCTGCTGGGATCTGATCTGCTGCTTCACATCAGAGCTTCTTTTCTGGATGAGGCGGATCAGCTCAGTGAAGATCTTCTCACTGTCCTCCACTGTTTTCTCAGCAGAGCGATTGATGGCCTCCACCTCCTGCTGAAGCAGCTTCACATCTTTCTCTCTGTCCTGGACTCTCTGCTGCAGACAGACCAAACAGGACTTGATGGCTTTCAGTTTCCTTCCAGTGCAGACATCACAGGCCACATCTTCAGCTCCAGCATAGCAGTGGTCAGCAGGAGCAGCTTGGAGTCCAGTCTTCTTCAGCTGCTCCACTAAAGCTGCTAACATGGTGTTCTTCTTTAGAACAGGCCTCGGTATGAAGGTCTCTCTGCACTGAGGGCAGCTGTGGATTCCTCTCTGATCCTCTTCATCCCAGTGGCTTTTAATACAGTTCATACAGTAGCTGTGTCCACAGGGAATAGTCACCGGATCCTTCAGGAGATCCAGACAGATGGAACAGGAGAAGGTTTCTGCGTCCAGCTGGTTCTGCTCCATTTCTGCTCTCAGTCACGGCGACTGTCTGAGTTTCATTTCCTGAAAACAGAAACAGCTCTGAGCTCTGATCTACAAGTCACGTGTCAGAGCAGAGAGTTTCACGCACAGCTCAGTATATCTAGAAATGAACTTAGTGTGTGTGAGGCAGCGTCCCCAAACTGCTGAGCTGCTGTGAGGGAAAATGTCTGCAGCAGAAGCATTTGAAATCACAATAAGGAGCTAAAAACCTCTAAATGATTGGCCATTTTGGCCGGATTGAATTGAATCAGGACCTCCCGGGTGAAAACAAGGAAAATTAAGCAGCAGAGAAAGCAATTTACCCTCCTGTTTATTAATTAGTAGGCAGAAAGCCTACTGGCCACTGAATTAATTTAAGCGATTCACCTTTCTGTCACGGATATACCAGCATAAATTGGCATCTTGGAGATAAATTTAGCTGTCCAGACCTGGCTCAGATTATGGAATCATTAACAGTAATCTGCTGAAGCGAGATTGCACCATAACTTTAGAATTTGGTGGAAACCAGCGTCACGGATTATAATTGATGTATCATTATGAATGATGCAACTATTAATGAATAGCTAACCCCTAGTGACGGAAGTTTAAGCTCGGAAGAATATGTCTCTGAGTTGCAGGTCGACTGAGCCTGAAGGGCTGTTGTTGTTGAAAAATAGGCCTGAGTCCAGAGGGACTGTATTGAGATCTCGTATGTTGTTGTTGTTTGTCTCGGAGAAAGAAGCAACAGAGAGCAGTTTGGCTCTGTGTTGATGATGTTAGACCAAAAAGTTGTTAAAAAAGAGTTAAAAGTGCATGCAAATCAGTTTAAATTGGCTGCTTGGGTCTATGAAAAGTTAAAGAATTATGTGCACAAATAATTAATTGCCATGGCATTTAATGGTATGAATGAATGTCTAAAGAGCTCTGTGTGATTCTCTCACCGTTGCCGTTTGAAAGGTGTGTGTTTGAAATCTAAGTGTACACTAAAACATCATTTAAATTCAAACCTCCTTCCAGAATCTGTAATCAGATCTGCTTAATCACTGTAATTTAATCAGACTGAAAACAGTGTAGAAGTAAGATCAGTCTCTACAAAATGTAAGTGTTTAATAACCTCTCTAAATTGTCCCAGAGGACATAAGAGGTCAAGAGGTAATAAAGTCATTAAATAAAGGAAACAAAACATAAAAAGTGAAAATAATTACATAAATAAGTCTAAAAACATAAAAGACTAAACAAAAGAAAGAAAGTGATCACTTTATATCTGCAAAAGGCGTCTGCTTTCACTTTTTAATTAGCCAGCTTTCGCGTCACATTTTCACAATAGCAGAGCTGCATGTGAAAATAGGTGTGTCAGTTGTTTGTTCCACTAACAGAAGGAAGCAGCTTCCATGCCCCAATGTTTTAAACATACTTGATTTAGAAAAGTTGTTAATTATTACAAAACAATTTGTTGCATAAACGGTGGATATATATATGAGAAGTTCCCAAATTTGTAAAGACAACATTTAAAAGCTTCAAAACAATTTTTAAAACACTCCCGCCGTTCCAAAGCCCCCTCCTTTTCTTCTCTCCTCCTATGAGCCTGTCTTATTGGTGTGCGCTGACACACACACACACACACACACACACACACACACACAAAAATATTCTGTATCTGTTAAACACACACACACGCTAAACAAAAAAATGCCACGACGTTCTGTATCTGTCTGTGTCTGTCTATATATTATTATAAACTTTGTCTGTCTGTCATGTGTCTGTCTGTCTGTCTGTCTGTCTGTCTGTCTGTCTGTCTGTTCTATGTTGTTTGTTCAATGTCAACATGTCTGTTCGTGTATAAAATATTAGTTCTATTATGTTTCAGTATAAACAGATCAATAGGATAATTAAACAGCAGATAATTAGATTACAGTTATGTTAAACCATAGATTAATATGGCAACAAAACATAAAATCCCATGAAGAACTGATTCTCTCATGCATCCACGTCCGGACATATGATAAGAAAGGTGGCGCAGGAACTCCTGTTGCTGAAAAAGTCGAATTTCTGCACGTTCTTTACTATTTGGATGCGTTTTGAGTAATTCAGTAATGAGTAACTCAAAAGTCATCGCAGAAAATACTACAATACAAATAATGACAAAACTTTCTAAAAAGAAAGTATATAAAATAATGTGCACAAGAAAAATACTAATAATCTGCTCTAGACTATTTTATTATAAAAGTGTTTGGTTTTTAGTTATATTTTGTTTATGTTGGTTTGCAAATGCTATCGCATGTTTCTGTGATTTCTGAGGTGAACCTTGATGAAAATATATGCAAAGTGTTGATCTTCAAATGTTTGTAAAAAAGGAAAAACTATGGTCAATTTTATAATAAATATTGCATGATTGTATCACATTTAAGACTATGTTCAACATAAAGGTTAGAAAGTCAATTTAAAAGTGCTGTAAAATTTCCTCCCCCAATTCACACCCAGGTAAGGTCCAAAAATGGTTCTGAGTTCTGTCCCGAGGCAAACGGAAACGCAACACACACACATTTTCTACACACACACATTATGCCTGACACACACACATTATGCCTGACACACACACATTATGCCTGACTCACACACAGCTGCTTGTTTTCACTGAGAGGCAGAAGGAGGAGCACAGTTTCCAGAGTGCACACAGGGGCGATCAAAATAGAATTAGGGCCCGAGGGTTTTGAAGCATTTTTAACTGAAAACAATGTACAGATTGTTACACTAGAATGATATTGTGTACGGCATGTAAAGTGACTGATTCTGGAGCTTATATTTGATTATGATAAACCCCACATGATTAGACAAATCCTTCCTTTTGCACATAGATGACAGAATTAGATTACTCCTGAGTTAAGTTGGTCTTACTGTAGCAAAGTGAATAAATGAAAGACTGATTATTAAGAATACTTAAAGGTGAATTAAAAAAAGAATACTTAAAGGTCAATTTTCAAAAAGAGCAAGTTACATTTATGCTAAGGATTTTTTAAGGTAATTAACTTTTCATGAAACTTGATAGACAAAATACAACTCAACAATTATAGGTAAGAGATAAATAAAATGAAGTCCTTTTAACACCTTGAAGCAAAAGCTGGAAAGTGGTTTTGCTATGGGAAAATTATGATTTATACATTGTTCTTTCATAAAACAATTAACAAGGCAGATTATTTACATGGAGTAATTTGATTAAACCTAAAAACAGTATTGTGGTTGTTCTTAAACATAAAATGTCATAAAAACATGCATTATTATTTACAGAGTAATGAGATAATCTAAAAATGGTATGTAGACACAGGAGTTGGATGAGTTTGGCTGAAAGGTTAGGATACGGTGCCCTGAGCCCAGGGGGGCTCAGAGCTGCATGAGAGTCGTCCAGACTTGCAGACCAGCTGATTACACAAACGCAGGTGAGCCTGTTGAGCTGAAGCTCGCGGCAGCCGAGACCGAATGAGGCGGAGACTGGAGGAATCATGGTCATCTAGCCAAAGCGGCTCGAGCAAAGAAACACTGGCAGAACTAGAAAGTGCTGCAGCTAACATGGAAAGCTTGGAGGGAAGTGCTGGCCTAGTGGAAGTTGGCGGCATAGAGCTTGGAATCCTGAGGTTGCGAAGTTTGAAACCCTCTTCCACAGACTGCCACTCTGGGTCTCTGAGCAAGACCCTTAACCCTGATTGCTCTCTGGTGCCCAACGATGGCAGCCCACTGCTGAGATCAATAAAAACTTCAATTAATTATTAAGCTCGGCCAAAATAGGAGATGTTTCTGTTGCTGGTTGCTGGACGTGAAGAAAACACTGCAAAAAGCCAAACACATCAGATACTCAAATTAACACAACTTTATGGTCAGAGTAAGTGAATTATGGTTTATTTATGTACAACAGCAGAGATCAGCTTAAACATTTACATTTACATGGTGCTCTAATATAATATCTATTCTGTCTTACTAAACAACCTATAGGTTTAACTGTACTTCTAATTCTAAAGCAACTATTGCAAACTAAATACAATCAAAATTTGTGTAATCAACGCCTTAGAGCAGTTGTGATTATCTTAATATAAACTTGCATTCCAAACCTTTGATTGTCATGATTTTCTTTATAGCAAAACTATTTTGTAACATCATAATGCATTACGTTCTGGTTCAGATACTTTCTAAAACAAACGCTTAACAAAATATGGTCAGCAAAAATACCAATGACATCATCAGACACAGACTTAGTTTGATCAGCAGGATCTTCAACCTCTCCCTGGTCCAGGCAGTCAATGATTACCGCCTGGTGGCCCTCACTCCATTAATCATGAGGTGCTTTGAGAGACTGGTTCTTCAGCAAATCAAGGACTATCTCCCCCCAGACCTGGACCCCCACCAGTTCACATAGCAGGTGAACAGATCCACAGAGGATGCCATCGCCGTAGCTCTCCACACTGCATTGAACCACCTAAAGTTCTGCCTTCATCACAATAATCCTGAACAGACTCACCACTAAAATGGTCACTCTGCATCCCCCCAGGCCTGGATTAAGAAAGCACATCCTCCAAAGAGGATGTGAAAGTCTCTGAGCTCCAGAAAGTGTTTCCAATGCTCAGCAAAGAAGAAGCTGGAGCAGATGAAACTTTATCTTTACTAAGTTTGATATTTGACCTTCAGAAAGAAGAAAATCAAAAAGATCTGATTAATAATCCTGAAGAAAAGCTTCATCCTCTGATTGAAGAAACCATAATTTCCTCACTGAGCTGTTTGCAGCAACAGATCAGATGAGCAGAGCTGCCCAAACATCTGCAGAAAACATCTGGAACACAATCAAAAACATCCAAAAACTGCATCACAATGAAGCAAACATGCAGCCTGAAAACTTTAGAATTGAGCTTTATTTCAGATTTCCGGGTTACGTTACAGTTTGATCAGATTCAGATCAAACCTCTATGGAGCCACTAAATGCAGCTTAGTTTGAATTTCATCTTTATTGTTCCAAAGAGAAAAACAATATCAGACAGTCAGTGATGCAGCACATCCAGGATTAGGAGCAGCAGGGACTTCAGTCCTGTTCAGAGTAGCTGCACAATGGAGCAGCTGGAGTCACCTACAACCATCTACTTACAGATATTTCAGTTTGTAGTCTGGACTCTCTACAAGATCCTGCAGCTGCTGAACATCTGACTCCGTCAGGTGGTTGTTCCAACTCAGGTCCAGGAGTTCCAGATGTGAGGGTTTTGACTTCAGAGCTGAGACCAGAGCAGCACAGCTGATCTTTGACAAACCGCAGTCAATCAATCTGGATAAAAGATAGAAAGATGTGAGCTGATCCAACAGGATGCAGGTTAGAAGAAATCACACACCAGACGGGCCCTAGAGCAATGTGGTTCTCCTAACTGGGCTTTCCTCAAAGCAGACAGAAACCCAAACAGGACTCCAGCAGAACCCAGACCCAGACCAGTAGTCACTCCGTATGTTGGGGAGTTTCAGACAAACTGAGGCCTTTATTTTCTAAACATGTCTGTCCTCCTTCTGAGAGTCATAACCTGCTCTTCTAATCATCAGCCTATTGATCCTTTACTAGCTCACTGATTGACCTTCACACTGAGATTTACACTGTAATGTTATTAGAATAAAACAAATATACGACATCTGACCTCAATGTCTATAGTTTGCAGAGGGAGACTGGAGAAACCCACTGAGCTCCTTCATTCCAGGGTCCAGGCAAGCGATTCTCGAAGCTCAGGTCCAGTTCTGTCAGATGGGATGGATTAGACTTCAGAGCTGAGAACAGAGAAGTCCAGCTGATCTCTGAGAAACTGACAGTCTCCAATCTGAATAAAGAATCAAAGATTTTAGCTGAATTCAACAGGATGCAGATTAAAACTTTCCATTAAAACATTCCAGCAGAATATGTGACCCCGGCACGTGATAAACACTATTCCAAGGACCATTGGTTATTTTTCCTCACTGACACTGTGCTGGCCCAATCATACACATCACGAACACATTCTCTCTTTGGCCAGGGTCACTGAATATAGTAAAACACACGGTACGCAGCTGCTACCATACTGAGGATGGAGATAAAGCCCAGAGGAGTTTGCTAGAAAGTCAAAGTCAAAGTCAAAAAGCCTTTATTGATCATTATATTCTGCTAAGGATACAATGAGATTTGGGACTTCCATATCAGCTACAGTGAAATAAAAAAAATAAAAATAAAATTAAAAATATATAAATATATTAAGAGAAAAGAAATGTAAAAAGTTAAAAAATATATATATAAATATATTAAAAGGAAATGTAAACAGTGAAAGGAAATGTAAACAGTACTGGCACAGATTGTGTAGGGGGTAGTGCAAAACGAGGTGTAAAGTGACCGACAGTGCAGGTGGAGTTGAGGGGGAGGCAGAGTGGCTTGGGGAATAATGCAAACCAGGGTGAAAAGTGTCCGTCCAGTGCAGGTCGGAGTTGAGGGCGGCAATGGGGAAAAGAAACTGTTCTTGAGTCTGTTTGTCCTGATCCTCATTTGCCTGTAGCGCCTTCCAGAGGGCAACAGGTCAAACAGGGTGGAGCCAGGGTGGGAGCTGTCCTTGGAGATGGCCCTGGCTCTGCTGAGGCACCGGGTGGAGTAAATGTCTGCCAGGGAGGGGAGATGGGCGACCGATAATCCTCTGCGCTGCGCTTTATCATCCTCTGCAGCCTCTCCCTGTCGGCAGCAGGTGGGGCTGCCGAACCGCTACTCCTGATGCAGTAGGTCAGCAAGCTCTCGATGGAGGAGCGGTAGAAGGCCAGCAGCAGATCAGAGTTGAGGTTATACCTTCTGAGGATTCTCAGGAAGTGTAACCTTTGCCGGGCCTTCTTGATGATGGTGTGTGATGTTCTCTGACCAGGTGATGCGGGTCAGAGATGTGGACGCCGAGGTATTTGACGCTGTGAACCCTCTCCACCTGCTCGCCGTTGATGAAGAGGGGAGCTGGCTCAGGGCTGTGCCTCCTGAAGTCTATGATGAGCTGGTTGGTTTTCTTGGTGTTCAGAGTCAGATTGTTCTCTGAGCACCAATCAGCCAGCTTCAGGACCTCCTCTCTGTAGGCGGCCTCGTCGCCCCTGGAGATGAGACCGACCACAGCGGTATCGTCGGCGTACTTGATGATCCGGTTGTGGTTGTGGATCGGTCTGCAATCGTGGTAGTAGAGGCAGAAGAGGAGGGGGCTCAGCACACAGCCCTGTGGGGAGCCGATGCTCAGCGTGCGGGTGGAGGAGAGGTGGGGGTCAACTCTCACAGCCTGGGGTCGGTCGGTCAGGAAGGTGTTAATCCAGGCACATGTGAGAGGGGGGAGTCCAAGGGAGCCCAGTTTGATGATGAGTCTGTCCGGGAGAAACTACGGGAACAAAACTCTCTGTTCAAACGGCTCCAAAGGTGGAAAATGACAGTAAGGTTTGCAGGACAGGGCCTTCATCAGCCTGAACTGATGAGTGTGATGGTGGTGGCCCACAATCACATCACATTTAAACATTTTCATCAAAAACTAATTAGATAATGTTCACTGTATTTCATATAATGCCTGCCTTCTGCACCATAACCTGACAATGAATGGAGAAAAAACCAGACAGAGAAATTGGTATTTGTGCACACGGGGCACCATGACTGTGAACTAGGAGCTCCATGCAGGGACGGACTGGCAGTTTGTCTTTCCTTTAACGGGCAGAACAGCTGCTCAGTCCAGGGATGTGGGCCTGCCTCCATCATTACACAGAAATAAAAACAACAACAAGCAAATAACCCTGCAGCAGGAGAACAGGGCTGATTTCAGAGCAGAGGTGGAGCCTGGTGAGTCTTTGATCACAGGAACAGAAAGAAACGGATCAATCCAGACCAAAGATGGAGATTAAACCTTAATACTGACTCAGAGCAGGAAAAATGGAAGTTACAGCTCAATCAATGTTTATCTCATGTTTTGGAAATCTCTCATCATGAATAAAATGATAAAATGTGTTTTTAGGATCTGACCATTTGACAGAGATACAACAAAATCTATTTAATCAGTTTCTAAGATTCTCTGAGTTTAAAAATGTTTGTTTATTAGATGATCAAAGATTCAAATAAAATGTTTTTCTAAATAAATCAGAAGCTTAATGATCTTCAGTCAAAAGCTTTTCTCTGCAAACTGTAAGCTGCTTTAAAACATAATGAAGAAAAAAATTTATATTCAATTTTGTAAATTTTTTTGTTTTATTAATTTATTGTTTATTGCTGAAACTAAAATATTAATATTTTTTCCTCTATAATTTTATTCTTAAAAAACAAGTATATAGTGTATATTTCTTTAAAGAGGGGAGATAGAGGGATAGTTGACCTTCCTCATTCCCTCCTATAGAGGGCAGCAGTGTTGCTGATTTAGACACATCACCCATTTAGGTATTCAGGTACCATCCCATAGAGATGATCTGAAGGGTTCTTAGAAAGTAAGAAATAATAAATAATAATAATAAATAAAAGGGGAACACAGACAAACTGCAATACTGAGACACTGAAGACAACAAAGAAGTGATTTAAAACTTAGTTTTCCTTTAACATGTTCAAAATGAACTTTTTCAGCTATTTTCATTGTTTATAATTTTATCATAAAAATAAAAGCCTATAATATTTGTCTGTGTAGGTTTATCTTCATTTTATTCAACGTGTGACAGTTACTGCCTCTGAAATATTGACCTTTCTGAAGGCCAGATGCTGAGTCAGCACTTTACCCAAATCATCATCTAAGGATCCGACGACTTGACAGGCATGGATTACTGTACACATTTCCGTTTCATTGAGATTTCACTAAAGAAAGGCTGTGTTCTCTACATATATGGCTTTAAATAACAAATAACTGATTTATGGTGAACACTACTACCCTTACCCACAAAAAAATGAAACGGTATTAAATTGAAGGTGAGGATTTTCAGCTGGGCTGTGGATGACCATCGTGGAGAACTTTGCCAATGATCTACCTGTGGCAGACCAAACCATATCAGGGTTGGTTCTTTGGACCATCCAGCAGCTCCAAGGTCCAGCCCTGGAACAAACAAGGTGGGGCTAGCTCACCTAAAGGGCAGATGCAAGGACAGGTGGAAACCCCTCTATCTAGCATGTTGCCCTTCCCCACAGCAGGTCCAACGGTCCAAGCCCCACCCCTACCCCACTAATGGCTGCTGCAGGGAAGGAGCACAAGGTGTGTCTAAGGAGGGGAATCTAAGGGGATGGACTGCTTTATTAGGACATTGATGAGTGCTAAGCTAAGGGTCTCTGATGGTGCAAGGCAACAATACCCTGCATGGCCGCCTGGAAAGCACAGGATGAAGAGGCTGGACAGACCTCACTGACTTTATGGGCCAATCAGAGACGAGCCACAGATCAACACTGCTGGTTTGCAGAAACACAGGCGAGTTTCACTCAGACTGATTTGGATGTTTTGGAAACTGGAGGCAGTTTTACTCCCTGAGGATGTGGATGACTCTGTGGACCAATGTCCAGAGTTAGGTGGTCCCAGTTTGTCTTAAACTGAATTAGACTGCATTGTTTAATCACTAGGATGGAATCAGAAAGTGTTGATGTGAAATCAATTATATTTCTGTAAATAAACTTCATCAGCTTGTTCAATAAAAATCATTGAGGCCATGATTGTTGTCAAACTGCACTGTAGTGCTAAAGGGAATTAACTCAACCCTAACCCTGAACGTCTGATCTAGTTTCTATGTTGTTGGGTTTGTGTTTTCAACATGTTTGGGAACTAAGAAGGTTCAGCAAGGATTTATCTTTTTAAAAATCTGGTTAACTGTGAAATGATGATTTGATTTTTAATACTTCTTCAGAGGAGAGTGTTTCATCTGGGCCTAGAAGGTGTTGGTTTAAATGCATAACAGAAACACAAACAAACATTGAAATTTGACCTTTAAAAATAGCAAATATGAATTTGTTGTTACAAATGTGTAACTTTTTAATATGATAATTTTTCTTCTAAGACTATGTAAAATAATCTCGAGTTTGTTGTCATAAATCTTCTCCTCCTTATTTTTTGTTCTCCATAATGAAACTGATTCTCCATCATAACATTTATCTAAATATAATCAAATTTATTAGTTTTTCTCCAAAATCCCTCCTAAAACTTAGTAAAATGATGCTAAAGCTGAATAATGAAATAAATGTAAATCCAGGTGATTGATGGAAGCCATGATGTGAAAGATTTCCAACCTCCACAGGAGCTTCTCCTTTTGTCCAGCAGATGGCAGCAGAGGATGGAGCTAAAGAAGCAGCTGAATCACGTTGATGAGAGGAGCAGAATGTGACTGGATGAACTGGCTCTGACTGATGTTTACGGGACTAAAAAGTTTGTGTTTTTAGGTTGAACTCGGTTCTTCTGAGGATTTAAAGGATCAAATGAAAGGAAAAGGCTTCATATCCAACATGTTTACGTCACATGGATGAACCCGCCTGTTTCAAAGGGAATGGGAGGAGCTACACTGAGTCAGCAGTTTCAAACGTCACTTCCCAGAAATGAAAGTAAAGCTTTGTCAAAGTGAAGCCTGAGCTGCCGTAGAGAAAAACCTCCCTGTTTCCTCCTGAAGACCAACTCAGTTCATTTTTCCTTCTCAGCAACAGACTGTGATCCTGGTGAGTGCAGCAGAAAACACTCTGACTGGGTTTCTACTAACAGCTTCTACAACAAACAGGAAGCTGGAGACTTTTCTTCTGGACTCAGATCATCTGAAGGGGAAGAAAATGAAGGATTGTGAAGACGTTGAACATTGAGCAACTTTAAAGCCATAGTTTGAACTGTTGTTTTCCCTGATCTGTCCTCAGAGTTCAGACATGTCTTCTGGCAGCAGCCTGCGCTCTGAGGATCCGTTCCTGTGCTCCATCTGTCTGGATGTCTTCACTGATCCAGTCAGCACACCCTGTGGACACAACTTCTGCAAAGCCTGCATCACTCAGCACTGGGATGGAAATGAAAGATGTCAGTGTCCTTTATGCAAGAAGGAGTTCAAGACCAGACCTGAGCTGGAAATCAACACCTTCATCAAAGAGGTGGTTGCTCAGTTCAGACGTGAAGCTCAGCAGGAAGCCATCAGCAGCAGCAGCTCAGAGCAACAAGCTGCCAAAGCAGAAGTTCTCTGTGACGTCTGCACTGGAACCAAACTGAAGGCCCTGAAGTCCTGCCTGGTGTGTCTGGCCTCCTTCTGTCAGGCTCACCTGGAGCCTCATCTGACAGCTCCACGTCTGAGGAAACATCAGCTGATGGAGCCTGTGGAGAACCTGGAGGACAGGATGTGTCTGCAGCACGATAAACCTCTGGAGCTGTTCTGTAGGACCGACCAGACATGTGTCTGCTTGGCCTGTCCTGTTCTGGACCACAAGAACCACCAGTTTGTTCCTCTGAGAGAAGAATTTGAAGGAAAGAAGGCAGAGCTGAGGAAGACAGAGGCTGAAGTTCAGGAGATGATCCAGGAGAGACGAGTGAAGATCCAGGAGATCAAAGAGAAGCTGAAGATCAGTAAAGATGCTGCAGACAGAGAGAAAGCAGAAGGTGTTGAGGTCTTCACCGCTCTGAAGGAGTCTGCTGAGAGAGGCCTGAAGGAGCTCATCAAGGAGATCGAAGACAAACAGAAAACTGCAGAGAAACAGGCTGAAGACCTCATCAAAGATCTGGAACAGGACATCTCTGAGCTGATGAAGAGGAGCTCTGAGGTGGAGCAGCTCTCCCAGTCTGAAGACCACCTCCACCTCCTCCAAAGCTTCTCCTCCCTGAAAGCTGCTCCACCCACCAAGAGCTGGACAGAGGTCAGAGTTCATCCACCATCATATGAGGGGACTGTGGAGAGAGCTGTGGCTCAGCTGGAGGAGAAGATCAGGGAGGACATGAAGATGATGATGGAGGCTGAGCTGAAGAGGGTCCAGCAGTCTGCAGTGGATGTGACTCTGGATCCTGATACAGCTCAACCTAACCTCATCCTGTCTGATGATGGAAAACAGGTCAAACATGGAGACGTTTGGAAGAAACTTCCAGAAAACCCAAAGAGATTTTCTTACTATCTTTTTGTTTTAGGACGTCAGAGTTTCTCTTCAGGCAGATTTTACTTTGAGGTTCAGGTTAAAGGAAAGACTGGATGGGATATTAGGAGTAGCCAGAGAGTCCATAGACAGGAAGGGAGAGATCACACTGAGTCCTCAGGATGGTTTATGGACTGTTGAGTTGATAAATAGCAATGAGTTCTATGCTAATGCTGAACCTGAGGTCCGTCTCCATCTCCAGTCTGGTCCTCAGAAGGTGGGGGTGTTTGTGGATTATGAGGAGGGTCTGGTCTCCTTCTATGATGTCGATGCTGCAGCTCTGATCTACTCCTTTACTGGCTGCTGCTTCACTCAGAAACTCTACCCAATCTTCAATCCCTATCATAATGATGGAGGTAGAAACTCTGCTCCTCTGATCATCTGTCCTGTTCATCAGGCTGATGGTTGATGGGATGAATGTGTTGGTGAAGAAGCTCCAACCTGACTGAGTCTGGAGGTGAAGTCCTGCTGGTGGAGAGGTGAGCTTGGAAACGTCCTCAGCAGGAAGTCAACAGTTCAGTTCTCAGCTGGATTATTTCCTGCAGCTCCTCCTGCTTCTCTGTTTCTGCTCATTTTCAGCTTCTGCTCTCATTAAATGGCAGAAATGTTTCTGTCATGGTGGTCCTCATGGAGCCAGACTGGTTCCTCTTCCTGTTTCATCAACAATTTAAGGCCTTCATGCAAACATTCCCACCTGGAAAACTGATCAACAGGAAAATTAAAGCCTGTTTTTCCCTTCAGTTCTTCTTCATGTTGGTTTTGTCTGAAAGTTTCATCAGAAGTGTGAATGTAAGATGTGATGATTGATGAATAAAAGCAGAAAAAAGTGGAACTGACTCTGTTGGATTGATTTCACTCTTTAAATGAGTCTTAGATTAGACCCTTTGGTCATTTATCAGCCTATAGGTGTATACTAACATTTAGCATTAGTCTCTGGTTAAGTAGGAGCCCTTTAATAACTCAGTCATTAATGTCATTTCACTGTATGTGTTAAACCAGGTTGATCTCTCACCCAGTGGAGCAACACTTTAGAGAGAGAGAGATTAAGGAAGAGAGTTTAAAAAAGTAGGGCAGAGAGACGAATGATGACATTTAACAGCACATTTTAATGTTTGTTAAAAATATAATTCAGTCACATTCTGTCAAATAAACCTTTGATCACTAATAATGTTTTACTTCTATTCTTCTCTTTCCAGTTAACTGTTTTATAATTCAAGCAGAGTTATTAATCATTAACCTCAAGGAAAATCTTTGACTCTGTCCATTCAAAAGGGGGTGGGGTGGGGGGCTGAGTGATAAATCAGTATTGCAACTCCGACACAAGGATGTCAATGTCCAAACAGCAATTTGTCTAAACGGAGGCTTGTATCCATCACATGTCAGCTGATGCCAACAATTTTATTGAAATGATTTAAATAATTTCAATAAAATTTATTTGCAGTTACAGACTCAACTGGTAATATATTACAGGATCCGGAGGATATTAACAATGCCTTCCGAGATTTCTATAAATCTTTATACACATCACAGATAAATCCATCAGATAATGATATCAAGTTGATTTCTGGATAAAATAACTCTTCCTAAATGATCAGAGAGTCAAAGAGTGACCCTGGACTCACCGCTGTCTCCAGCTGAAGTTCAGGAAGCATTAAAAACCTGCCAAACAATAAAGCTCCAGGTCCAGGACGGGTTCCTACTGAGTTCTGTAAAGAGTTCTTGAACATTCTGGCCCCAACGTTCCACAGAATGCTGCAGGAAACTCTAGATAATGGCAAATTTCCAGTGAATATGAATTCTGCCACGTTAGTCTCCTATTAAACCAGGCAAAGATCCTATGCCAACCAGCTATCGTCCCATATCCTTAATAAATGTGGATATTAAAATAATCTGTAAAGCTCTAGCAAAACGATTAGATAAAGTCACTCCTCTCATAATCCACCCAGATCAAACTGGTTTCATTAAAGGAAGGCAGTCAGCTGCTAACACACGCAGACTGCTGAATTTAATAGATTATTCCTACAGCAAAAATCTTAAATCCTATATATTGTCTTTAGATGCAGAAAAAGCATTCTATAGAGTAAACTGGACATTTTTATTTGCTACTCTACATGAATTTGGCTTTGGCAATTCCTTTATAAATTGGTTAAAAATATTATACAGCTTCCCAACAGCCTGTGTCAGGACAAATAATCTTTCCAGCTTTTGTCTCCAGAGGGGAACCAGACAGGGATGCCAGCTCTCCCCCTCATTTTTTGCTATTTTCATTGAGCCTCTAGCTGCTACACATTAGACAAACTAATGTGATTAAAGGTATAAAAGGCATGAAAATAGAGCATAAAATTAGTCTTTACGCAGATGATGTATTACTTTATCTCCAGCACTCAAACACTTGCTCTCTCTCTCAAGTGATTGGTTTACTAGAATCTTTCTCAAAAGTCTCAGAATACTCTATAAATTGGTCTAAATTCTATAATACTGCCAATAAATTGCTCCCACAGAATCCCTCAGGTCTACAATTTGCAATCAGGAAATATCAAATATATGGGAATTACTGTGTCATCTAAACTAGCTGAGTTACCAAAACGCAACCACATCCCTCTTTTAAAAAAGATAAAAGAGGATCTAGAAAGATGGAAATCACTTCCGATCTCCCTTATAGGTAGGGTAGCCTCAATTAAAATGATGGTCTTACCCAGAATTAACTACCTATTTTCAATGATCCCAAATAAACCATCACCCGACTGGTTTAAATGTCTAGATTCTTCCATGTCTAAATTTCTTTGGAAAGATTTAAAAACTATAAAAGTGTCATCAATCCAGTTTGTGTGTGGTTCTCTCTCTCCCACCACCACCAGGTGGTGCCCTGTCTTCGTGCAGCCCTCCCTTCACACCTGCGGCTCATTGGATCATTACTGAAGAGTGTATTGAGCAGTGGGCTGTCACTACCTCACGCCAGAGTGTTTGCCAGTTTTGGGTACTCTAGCCAAGCTGAGTTTAGCTGAGTCTAATCTGTGCCGCTTTTGTTTCTCTGAGTCTAACGTTATTTTTGTCTTGTTCTCCTTTCCTTCAGGAAGCCTTCCTGTGTAACTGGGTGCCTGGCCTTCTCCCCCTGGAGGTCACTGACCAGGGGAAAAACATCCACATGTGCCGTTTAAGTCTCTTTTGGAAAAGCCAAGTGACAGTCTCCGTTGCTCCTCAGGGTCCAACGAATGTCTACCTGTCCGCTCTCCAATGAGTTCCCTACTTTCCAGTTCCGGTTCACCAGTTCTCTGAGTTCCAGATCCAACACCTGTACTGTTTCCTCAATAAACCTGTTAAACTTTTCCCCTGGTTCTCTGAGTGGTTCTCTGCATGTGGGTCAGATCTCTTAAATCAATCATGAAGGAACACTCTGGTGAAACTGTTGACCAACCAGAGGCCATTCAGAGAGCACTTGGCCTCCAACAGACTGTAATCCAGAAACATCACAACTGTCTCCATGATTTCAGTAACCAACAGTCTGAGCTAAACAGTGGAGTGGCTGATTTAACCGAGGCTCTCAGTTTTTCTCTCCAGGCTTTGGGCCTAGCGGTGAGCTAGCCCCTGCCTCAAGCTAACCAAGCAACCTTTTCTCCTCCTGGCTTCTGAGTGTCAGCTGCCCAGTCCACCCAGGTTCGGCCGGGAACCCCAAGAGATGCCGGGTTTCCTCATGCAATGTATTATCCAGTTCAGACATGCACCAAGTAAGATTCCTTTGGATTCAACTCAGATTTCCTATGTATCTTCTCATGTCTCTGGTCGAGCTCTGGACTGGGCAGAGGTTAGATTTTTATCTTCTTCAGACTATGGCTGCACTTTTGAGGACTTTCTCACAGAGTTTAACCTGACTTTTAACCAGGATCCAGATAAGACGCTGAGCTCCCGTGATTTGCTGAACCTTAAACAGGGACAGAAATCTGTTTCAGATTTTGCTATTGATTTCCTCATCCTGGTTGCCGCCTCTGGTTGGAATAGCGCATCCCTCAAGTGTGTTTTATACTAACGCTCTCAATGACTCATTAAAGGACAAACTAGCCGCCCTCGATGATCCTGAAACACTTGAGGATCTAAATTAATGGATTCGGGCCTGCACCAAGGAAAGAGGTAACAGAGCTTCTCCTTTCAAGCCTCATTCAACTATTAACCACTCTACCTTAACTGAGTTTCCTTCTAATCCTTTACATTACCCCGTTATCAATTGGACCAACAGACATATAGATTCATGGTCTGTTAACCGTCACTCTTGTTGTCTCCGATCCGCAGTTCTGCCAGTATTTCAACCGGCTGAGGGAATTGAGGCAGACCCCTCTGATCCCTCCTGTATAGATTACAGAGGTCTGAACCAAATGACGGTAAAAAACAAATACCATGTGCCCCTTTTATCCTCCACTTTTTAGCCAGTCCAAGGAGCTACAGTATTCACCAAATTGGATCTCAGGAACACCTATCATCTTCTTCGAAAAGGGAGGGAGCGAATGGAAGACCGCCTTTAAAACCCCCATTGGACACCTGGAATACCTGGTCATGCCTTTTGGTTTGACTAACGCACCTGCTTGTTTCCAAGCCTTAGTCAACTATGTCCAGAGAGACTTTCTGAACATCTTTGTTTTTGTTTATATTGATGATATTCTCATTTCTCTCTGGGAACGCCTTGGGGTTCCTCCTGAGGGGGTAGAAGAAGTGGCTGGGGAGAGGGAAGTCTTGACCTCCCTTCTTAAGCTGCTGCCCCTGTTAGGTTTATTCTTTTATACATCATGTGCATTGTTTTTTTGTTAGTCAGATTAGACAGAGTAGAAGGCCTTCCTTCACATTGTGGATGTCACGGTGTGTACGGAGGTCATCTAATCAAGACAGCCTTACTGTATTTAAGAATACACAGGATATGGGCACATCTTGGAGCCTGTATGATAGAGGAGAGCTATCTGTATCTGTAACCCTGAGACATAGAGGCAAGCTGCATGGAGTTCAAGACATGGATGGCGTGTCAGTTTCTGATACGGCCAGCTAAACATCAACATGATATAACACATAGACCCATAAGCGGAGGAAGATGGTTGAATGGATGGATATTCTCATTTTTTCTAAGAACGTGTCAGAGCACAGGATTCATGTCCGCCAAGTACTTCAGCGCGTTCTGGAGAACAAGCTCTATCCTATCATTTTTTTCCCGTGTTCTCTGAGTGGTTCTCTGCATGTGGGTCAGATCTCTTAAATCAATCATGACAGTTTATTTGCCTTTGTAATAACTACCTTATTTATTTATTTTCCGTTATATTCTTCAACTTTATTTATTTATTACTTCTTTCAGTATTTATTTATGTGTATGTTATATTTTTCTCTGTTTCATTCTTCCTTTGTATTTTTTTAACCCTATTTATTTCTTCCATTCTATTTATATCTGCCTGTCGTTTTTACATTTCTGTCTGCATTTCTGCCTCATTATGCAAATGAGGAGGGGGCATGGCGTAGAGGGTCACCTTCTGCCCATTGGTTGGTTAGCAGCAGCCGGCCACAGGCATAACAAACATGGCTACCTACGATGAAGCTGTCAGTGAGCTGAGACATTTAGCAACTGTTTCTGAAAACAATGCTAATACTTGCTAATACTTGGGTTTCTGAAAAGGAGGACCCTTTTTTTTTCCGGGGGCGCTGCTGCTCGGCAGACAAATATTAAACAATCTGCAACATCCTTTAAATAATTAGCAATAAATAATCTACAAATGTAAATAGTTTAGGCAACTTAATTGAAATGGTTCACTATCCATTACACATGGCTACCTACGATGAAGCTGCCAGTGAGCTGAGACATTCAGCAACTGTTTCTGAAAACAATGCTAATACTTGGGGGGGTGGGGCATTCTAAACGAGCCATAAGCTCCGGAGCTGGTCCGCGTCCGAGCCAGTCAGGGACGGAGCGTCTGAACCCGACGAGGTGACTGTATACTTCCCCCCACCTGCCGAGGTAAGGCAGGTGGGGGGAAGAACCACAAAGCAGGTGGTTGGAAACATACCGTCACTGGGTCTGGTTCTCTTGAAGATTATTAAGGACAATAAATAAATAAGGTAATTAATACAAAAGCAAATAAACAAAGAAGCTAATTAAAAGAGATATATATATATTTATGTCTCACCGTATAATTTAATTTCTACCTACATTTATTTGCTTATTGTATTTTGGGGGAGATTATTTGTAATCTTATTTATTTTTAGAGCATTTATCTATTTCTGTATTTATTTTTAATTAAGGCAGGATTGGTCCTCCATACTCGTCGGGAGCGCGCACAGAGTAGATAGACCTGATCGATTCACTCTATATTAAATCTATATATTTTATAGTTATCATTATGTAGAATAAAAATTTATTTTTCAATTTGTATATGTATAAAAAAACATTTATTTTAAATAGTTTGAAATGTAAAAAGAGGGAAATCCCCACAGACTCTGTATTGATGCAAACTGGCCTGAACACAATGTTATGTTGCTCTCAAGGGAAGAAGACAGATTTCACACTTGATTTTTGTTTAAATATGAATAAATATGTAAACATGGTGTTGTGTTCACAGAGCTGCTTTGGTTTGGAGTTTGTTTTCTCCCCTTCATTTTCAGGGTGTGCCAGGCAGGTGAGGCTCCCAGCTGTTACTCATCAGCCACAATCAAGCAAGCAGTATTTAGAGGAGTGGATTCCCTGAGGCAGACGACAGATGGTTACCTATACCAGTGGTAACTGGGTCCCTCTTCAAGACTTCCAAGTTAAGTTGAACTTGTTCTGATAGTCTTACTTACCAGTCTTGTCTCTGTTTTTCTTTAGTTTTCCTCCTGCTGAAGGCTGGCTCCTTTTCTTCCCTCAACGGTGCTTTCCACTCCTCCCCAAGAGCTGTTTTTCAAGATCTGCAAAAGCTGAACTCGCCTGCCTGTCCACCCTCCAACGCCTAAAGAAACTGGTAACTCCAAGGTCTTCATTCCCCCCTCTCTGTGGACACTGTTGCTCCCCCCCTCAACCTGTTTCCAAGCCCTGAGAAGTAAGTCTGGCCTCACTGTTCATCTCAACATCAGCTGGTACTCATACTGATCACCTAACCTGTTTTGCAGTGAGACACCGCTCTGGATTTTCCTGTTTTCTCTGCTTCCAGTCTGAACAATAAAAACCCTTAAAATTAACCCAGTTCTCCTGTCGTACGTACTGCTGCTGCGCCAGAGTCTTGATCCGAAATCATGTCAGAACCATCTGTCCAAACCGACTCTGCAGCTGCGTTACGTACGGCTTTATCTGAACAGGGGATTCTTCTCGGGCATCACGAAAATGTTATCACTAGTATGGCCCAACAACAGACTTCAATTCTGCAGACGCTTACTCAGCTCTCTCATCAGGTGCAACAGTTGAGTGCCAAGTTTTCTGTTTCCTCATCCTCTGCTTCTCCTTCTCAGTCTCCCGCTCCGGTGGCTCAGCCCCCCCCTGCTGCTTTCCGTGACGCGGCCTCTCCACCTCCAGAACCCTTTTCGGGGGAACTGGGTAAGTGTAGAGGTTTTGTGTTACAGTGCTCCCTAGTGTTCAGGAGATCCCCTCAGTCTTTTCCGGATGATGCTTCTAAGATTTCCTATATCATTGGTTTACTACGTGACAAAGCTCTTAGATGGGCTGAAGCCATCATTGATGAAGAAAAAATCTATCGGTACTCCTATGATGATTTTCTGGATTTGTTCAAACAGACATTCAGTCCTAAAATTAGTGAGGAAGAAGCAGCCAAGAAGCTTTGGACTCTCAAGCAGGGCAATAGATCTGCAGCTGAATTAGTAATCGAATTTCGGACCCTTGCTGCCGATTCAGGCTGGAACGCTCCTGCCCTTAAAGGAGCATTCCTTCACGCCCTATGCGAAAAACTAAAAGATGAGCTTGCTAGCCGGGATGAACCAGATACTCTGGATGATCTGATTGCCTTAGCTATCCGCATCGACAATAGATTGCGGGAAAGAAATAGACTCAAGCCACAGCCCTCTCAATCAACCTTTCGTTCAGAGGTTCCTCTGCCACAACCTCCTGTTAATCCGTCTCCCCTTCCACCTCAGGAACCAATGCAAATTAGTCACGTTCACCTAACCCCTGAGGAACGCCAGCGACGCATTAACTCAGGCAGCTGTTTGTACTGTGGATCGCCTGACCACTTCCTTCCTCAATGCCCTGTGCGACCAAAAGCCAGAGCCCGCCAGTAATTCTGGGGGTACTGGCGGGCAAGCAGTTCTTAAAAGATAATCTCCGGTTTTCTATCCCATCTACTGTTTGTGTCAATAATCAGACTTATCCAGTCCTCTCCCTTGTTGACTCTGGTTCAGAACAGAATCTAATTAGTCCTGAACTCGTCAACCAGTACAAGATCCCTTTTGAGGATCTCCCTGCACCGGTTCCAGTATCTGCACTAGATGGTAGTGCGCTCCATTCAGTCACTCAGCGAACCAAACCCATTACATTCATAACGTCAGGCAATCACCATGAACTCATATCCTTTTTTATCTTCCCTACAAGGAACTCTCCTATAGTTCTGGGCTTCCCTTGGCTCAAGGAGCACAACCCACACATTAACTGGTCTCAGTCACGCATCGAGTCATGGGATCCTAAATGCCTCAATAGGTGCCTTCATTCAGCTCTTCCACCCAGTTCTCCACCCCCAAAACCCACTCCTCCAGATCTAGTCAATGTGCCTTCAGAATATCATGATCTGCAGCGGGTCTTCTGTAAAGAATTGGCTCTCTCTCTCCCTCCTCACAGACCATATGATTGTGCCATTAATCTTTTACCTGGGGCCCCTCTGCCTTCGAGCCGTTTATTTAACTTATCCAGACCAGAGAGAGAAGCAATGGAAAAATACATATCTGATTCTGTCAATGCTGGCATCATTCGACCTTCGTCTTCCCCTCTAGGAGCAGGTTTTTTCTTCGTACAGAAGAAAGATGGGACTCTCCGTCCATGTATTGATTATAGAGGGCTTAATCAAATCACCATCAAAAATAAATATTCCCTTCCTCTCATTTCCTCTGCGTTCGAACCAGTCCGACAAGCTACCATCTTCACAAAACTAGATCTTCGCAATGCGTACCATCTTGTACGAATTCGTCAAGGTGATGAGTGGAAAACGGCTTTCAAAACACACATTGGTCACTATGAATACCTCGTTATGCCATTTGGGCTTTGCAACGCCCCAGCTGTGTTTCAGTCCCTAGTCAATGACGTTCTAAGGGACTTCCTGAACATTTTTGTCTTTGTTTACATTGACGACATTCTGATCTTTTCTAAGGACCCCAAAGAGCACCAGGAACACGTCCGAAAGGTCTTGCAAAGACTTTTGGAGAATCATCTGTATGTGAAAGCAGAGAAATGTGAGTTTCACATGCCATCCATAACTTTTCTTGGTTTTGTTTTTGAGGGTGGACAGGTGAAGACGGACACAGCCAAGCTCCAAGCTGTAGTGGACTGGCCGGTTCCTGAATCCCGGAAACAGCTCCAACGTTTTCTAGGCTTTGCCAATTTTTACAGGAGGTTTATCAGGAACTTTAGTCTGATTGCTGCTCCCCTGACAGCTCTCACCTCCACTAAGAGAACCTTCTCCTGGTCACCCGAGGCAGACAAGGCCTTCACTGACCTAAAACAGATGTTCACTCAAACTCCCATTCTCATCCACCCAGACCCCTCAGAGCAGTTTATCTTGGAGGTGGATGCCTCTGATACAGGGGTCGGAGCTGTCCTCTCTCAGAGATCCCAACGTGACAAGAAGATGCACCCCTGTGCCTTCTTCTCCCGCCGGTTTACACCTCCGGAGAGAAATTACAACATTGGTGATCGAGAGCTTTTGGCCATTAAGCTTTCCCTTGAGGAATGGAGGCACTGGCTAGAGGGAACTGATCTCCCTGTTATTGTTTGGACAGATCATAAAAATTTATCTTACCTTCAAAATGCTAAGCGACTCAACCCCAGGCAATACCGATGGACTCTATTTTTCTCCAGGTTCAACCTAAACATTACCTACCGTCCAGGTTCTCGCAATATGAAGGCAGATGCTCTGTCACGTCAGTGCTCTCCTGACGAACCTTCAGAATCTCCCCAACCCATTCTTCCCCCCTCCTGCACTGTTGGGGGGCTTTCTTGGGACCTTGAGACTCTCATCCAAAGGGCTCTTAAAGATGAGCCTGATCCAGGAGGTGGTCCTCCCAATCGCCTCTATGTCCCTATGTCTGTCCGTTCTCGGGTCATCCAGTGGGCTCACTCATCCCGTTTCTCTTGTCACCCTGGTGTCAGCAGAACCATAGGGTTACTCCGCCGCTACTTTTGGTGGCCTTCCCTTAACAAAGACGTTGCTGACTTTGTTGCTGCTTGCCCCAACTGTGCCCAGAACAAGAACCTTCACCGTCCTCCCGCAGGGCTGCTACAACCTCTCTCTATTCCCAGCAGACCGTGGTCTCATATTGCCATTGATTTTGTCACTGGTCTGCCCATCTCTAACCATAAGACAACCATTCTGACCATAATTGACAGATTTTCAAAATCCTGTCATCTCATTGCCCTTAAGAAACTACCATCTGCTTCTGAAACTGCTCGTCTGTTGTTTTTCCACGTCTTCCGTCTCCATGGCATACCCACTGAAATAATCTCAGATCGGGGGCCACAATTTGTCTCCCAGGTGTGGAGAGATTTCTGCTCCGCTCTTGGAGCTAAATCCCGCCTTTCTTCTGGTTACCATCCACAGACTAACGGTCAGTGTGAAAGGCTGAACCAGGAGCTGGAAAATGCTCTTCGCTGCATTTGTGCCTCCAATCCATCATCCTGGAGCATACATCTACCCTGGGTAGAGTATGCCCACAATTCCCATATTTCAGCAGCCACAGGGCGCTCTCCATTTGAAGCATCTCTGGGTTTCCAACCTTCCTTACTCCCTTCCTCCTTCCCGGACACAGTTCTTCCATCAGTCAGATCTCATCTTAAGAACTGTCATCGTATTTGGAACCAGACCAAGGCTGCACTCAATCGCACTGCAACACAGAACAAAAGAACTGCAGATCGTAAACGCATCCCAGCTCCAGACTACTCGGTGGGTCAAAAGGTCTGGCTCTCCTCAAGGGACTTTCCTCTCAAAGGTTGCAAAAAGAAACTCTCCCCTAGGTTCCTGGGACCCTTCACCATCCAAACAGTTATCAGTCCCACGACCGTCCGTCTCAACCTTCCTTCTCATCTGCGCATTCATCCTGTGTTTCATGTTTCGCAAATCAAACCAGTTCTGTCAAGTGCCCTGTGCCCTCCTGCCGAGCCCCCTCCACCCGCCCGGATCGTTGATGGACATCCTGCTTTTACGGTGCGGCGCATCGTGGATGTTCGCCCTAGGGGGCGTGGGCACCAGTTCTTGGTGGATTGGGCAGGTTATGGTCCTGAGGAGCGTTCCTGGGTGCCACGCTCTTTCATCCTGGACCCTTCCCTCATCTCGGATTTTGAGCGTCGCTCTGCCTCTTCCTCTGGTCGTCCGCCGGGTGGCGTCCGTTGAGAGGGGGGGTACTGTTGTGTTCACAGAG
>JAGKQL010002465.1:10324-34467 GCA_018398635.1 Cyprinodon brontotheroides | reverse complement strand
CCTTGGAGGACATCATGCATCTTATCAACTTTAGTGCTGGTCCTGGTGGGGAAGTGGTTAGTGGCTCAAAGTACCTTTTCATAAAGCATTTGATTCAGTGAAAGACATATTAGAAGTACATTATGTATGCAAGATTTGCAATGTAAGCATGCAGGAAGGTCCCTTTAATGTCAATGCGTCTCTGTTCAGACCAGGACACACCAAAAGTGCATGCACAAAAGACCAGTGTTTTTTGTAATTTGCCACTAAAATGTACCAAATTAAAAACCGTTTGAGGACCACCAATTAGGGTCGTCCGGAACAATCGCTTTGAGTATTAGCGATGCTTCCATCAAAGATATATACGATGGACATTTATACAAAAACAATCACACTCAGACCCCTAGCAGCATATCTCTGACATTCAACTGTGACGGAGTGCCAGTGCACAAATCAACACAAAAAGTTTTAGGCCAATTTTGTGTCATTAATGAACCGCTGGACATAACCACGCAAAATATGTGCAGTGCTTTAGGCCTGTGGTTTGGTCAAAACAAACCCAGCCATGTAGTCGTTTATTATTATTTGTCGATGAATCCATAGAGTTGTACTCTGATGGTCTTATATGGCAAAGGGAAAGTGCGGGGAAGTTGTAACAAGTAAAGTGTTGTTACTACCATGGTGCGTATTCAGCTGCTCGCCACTGATTCAGAACTTTAAACAGTTTTACGGTATTTAGTTTGATGTTCTTTTGTATGCAGAAAGGAACAAGTGTGTTAAAAATGCAGGGGACGGTAAGTGGGCTTATCCTATGAAAAACAGATTTGAGAATCCTCCCAGACTGATGATCTGGTGGAAAAAGCAATTGCTGGAAACCCCACTAAGGGAAAGTGAAAGGGCCTAGCATTTTGTCTTGCCTACCTGATTTTAATATCATTGATGGTTTGATGATTATATGCACAGTGTGCTGCTGGGTGTAGCAAGAAGCATCACACTCTGTATGGTTTTAATTCTGAAAACACCCAATCACCATGGTATCTCGGACTGGCTCGAACAGATTGATGACATTTTAACTTCTTCGCCCCCTAACGTATTTCCCGTGTTTCGCTCGAGGTAAGAAGAAAAGTTCTGGAGGCACACGGAGGCATGTGGTTGTTTTATTACAGCATACCAACATTGAAGGATGCTTGCCTGAAAAAATATCTGAAGCTTAAGTTGTTAAAGGGGGTTTTTCTGCTCTACTTGGTGAGAATATATCAACACTGCACTTATCCACTTACAGAATCTGGGGTTGCTAGCAGAGTTTTATTCAGGAAATGGGGCACTATAGGATCAATAATGTCACTTTCAATGTACATTTGTGCCTTCATCTGCCCAATACTGTGAGAAACTGGGGTCCCCTCTGGGCACAGTCTGCATTTGTGTTTGAGTCATACAATGGGATCCTTTTAGATATGATAAAGAGCAGCCAGGGAGTTTCTCTGCAGATAATGAAAACAGTTTGGCTACAGGTTGCATTTCCATCATTTTCCCAAAAAAACATGGTGGCAGCTTCTGATGATTACTTAGCTCTCTTAGAGTCTTTTTCAGTTGAGAAAAAAATGGTGCGGGAAGTAAGTCGCTCTCATGGTGTTACATCTCTGGGTAGGCCTAAGATTTGTATGATCAGAAATGATGATTTTCTGGTATTGAATAGCATCAGCAACCTTGAAAATAGAGTCACTGTGAAGTATTTTACCAGAGTAGTTGTTAATGCTGAAATAGTTCATTCACAAAACTACTCGCGGACTTTTCTGAGAAACTCATACACTGTCATTCTTTCTGATCGAGAGGAAAGTATTTTCTCTGTGAAGACATTTATTGTCTGTGATCTGGGGCAGGGGGAGACATGTTATGCAGTGGGGAAGTACTACCAAAAAGTGAAACAAGACATCTGCAGTCAATTTAAGAATCCTTGTTATTTCATCCCTGTAAGGAAAAGTATTGGGCCTTTAGTTGCTGTACAAGCATCTCAGATAAAAGAAAAGTGTCTGTTCATTAAAACTGTGAACAGAAATGTTGACATTGTCTTCAAATTCATTAACCACAGTGAAATGCTCAGATAGATGTGGGATGATGATTACTTGAATGTATGTTCTATGTACTTTCTTTTTTTTGTCATACATTTAGACTCTAATGACCTTTCTGCAAAATTCATCTATAAAATGCATCAAAACAATACAGAAAACATTTCATTTTGCATTGCATTTGGTGGATGTAATGGTGAATTTGTGGATATGTGTGAGCTGTAATGTGAATCTGGAAGTGACTTGAAATGGGGGGGCGGGCCCTTGATTGACAAAATAAAAAAATGACAAACCATTTTGCTATACATTCTCTTCTTTTCCACTATCTTTACAGAAGAATTGACCTAGTAAATGTTTCAGGAAAACATGTAGACATCATAGCTTTCCATTTCCTCTCACTTTTCTCACAATTGTTAAATTCCATAACATGCCAATTACAAGAGATACCAATTTCATAAGTTCACACATACATAAGTCCTTGCATAATTTTTGCCTTGATTATAGTAAATTAGCTAGTCATCATGTATGACAGCTGCCAAAGTGAGATATGAGCTACAAAATGACCAGATCCTGTCAACATCTTGCATACACATACTGTATAGGGCTTATATGTGAATATAAAGAGGCAATACCGGAGACCTATATGGCCTGTATATGCACCTCAATTTTGCCTATATCCAGCATATAAATGCATATATATTATCATATATGTGGATATATGCCCCTCAATTTAGCCTATATGCAGCATATATATGCATATATATATAATCATATTTGCATATATGCACCTCAATCTAGCGTATATGCAGCATATATGTACATATATATGCAAATATATGCACATATATGCACCTCAATCTAGCCTATATGCAGCATATATGTACATATATATGCAAATATATGCACATATATGCACCTCAATCTAGCCTATATGCAGCATATATGTACATATATATGCAAATATATGCACATATATGCACCTCAATCTAGCCTATATGCAGCATATATGTGCATATATATTATCATGTATGCAGATATATGCTGTATATATGCAGCATATATGACGCATATAGGTTTCATATATGCGCATATATCCTCATATAGGTTCTTTCCATGTGGGGCCACACTGAAATTCAACTCATTGTTTCATGTTTCCTGCTTAATATTAAATAAATCATGAGAGGAAGTTTGAAAAAAAAAAAACTTTAACTGGATGAAAGCAGTGAAGAAGAAATCAGACTTTAGCCTGAAGATCAGTAGAATATCAGCCATATGTCTGCAGTTTAGAGTCAACACAACTTTACCATCAGAAATATCAGCACTAAACTAAAACATGGTGACTGACCTCAATGGTCAAAACTAAAATAATGACAAAATAATGAATGAAAATTATAAAAAATATAATTTGACTACAGCATCAACACCTACAACAACTGGTTAAAATGAAACCCTATGAGTTACTGCAACATTTAATTTCCCTTCTGGAAATAATAAAGTATTTTATGAATTGAATTGAATCTATGGAGGAAGATGAGAAACAGCAGAACCAACAATGCAGGTGATCTGAAGGCTGCTATCAAAGCAAGCTGGACTTCCATTGGACCTGATCAGAACCACAGGCTGATCTCCTCCATGCCACGCCGCATTGATGCAGTCATTCATGCAAAGGAGCCCAGACCCGCTACTGAGAGCACAGAAATGAACAGAACTTTCAGCAGCCTGACATTTCTGCTTCAAATCTCCTTTTCTGATCTGAGGTCATCGTTACTCTGCAGAAAATAATGAGTCAGCTCATCTCCATCATCAGATTGATTCTAGCAAAGTGTAAAACCAGAGGATCCAGGTTAACAGGAGTGGACTCGGAGCGCTGTCTGTACACTGCCTCATCACAGACTGACTACACTTCTCTGCTCAATGTTATCACAACCAGAACACTAAACACTTGGACTGGAAAACCCATTAGTAGTGCTGTAGTCATCCCTATTAGAACCCATGACATCACTGTCTCTAGATCCAGTTTTATAGAACTTCTGACCAGTTTTCATCCTCTGATGGATCACCTTTATGAACTGGATCAGCTCAGTTTGGGATCACAGGTTCTGGGATCACAGGTTCTACAACTATCTCCTGACCTGACTAGGGTTGTCAAAAGTTTCGATACTCAAAACAGTATCGATACTGAAACGTATCCGGATACAATACTCATTTTCAAAAGTATTGATACAGTGCCACCACCAGTGGCACCTAAACAGTCATTCAAGTGCAGAATAGAGGAAAATGCTCTTTCATAATAACCCGCATTATTATAAAGATCAATACAGAAATAAACTTTAAGAAGACTAAGATACAAATTATATATAATTTATTTATTTATTTTTATTAAATTTTCCAGATGAATATACAAAAATGAACATAAAAGATCAAATCCCCACCCTTACCCTTGCCCTCCCAGAACAGCACATCATAGAACACTTTCACAGTCAAAACAACATGACGAAAACACCATACCGTATTTTCACGACCATAAGGCGCACCGTACTAAAAGGCACACTCTCAGTTATGTGTCCCATTTCTGTATTTAACACACACATAAGGCGCACGGTTTAGAGCGTTTTTATATACAGGTACCTTCATACTCTACCTTTAAATACACGCTACTGCAGCATTTAAAAATACAGCGAGGCAGCTGGAGTATGACTGTGCTTTATTCATGTATTTATTACAAAGTATTAATCAAACCTGGCGGCTGGCGTGGAGACGAACTTACATGCGCAGATGACACAAGCGCTGTTGTCCTCCTAAAATTAACTTAAATCTGAAACCTGCCCCGACGGAATATGTTACCGGCTTTTATTGCGGTATCCTGGTGCCTGCAGCTAAAATTATTTAGATGAAAAACACCTGCCAGCCGCTGAGGTGAACCCGGAGGAGACGCGCTGTTGTAGGGTCTGTGAAGGCGCCTCCCGACGAAATAGATAATCTGGATGAACTGACTGCAATTATGAAGTTTTCAGGTGGACTTTCTGACTTAAAAACATATTAAAACTACTTTATTCCAACTGATGCACAGCAAATATAGCTGCAAGATTTAGATTATTTAGATGAAAAAACACCTGCCAGCCACCGGGGTGAAGGAGGAGACGCTACCAGAGACAGCTGTTGAATTAAGTTTTTCAGGTAGAAAAAATAGAGCGGGAGCAAACCTGAGTATGATTGTGCTTTATTCATGTATTTGTTACAAAGTATTAATCAAACCCATCAAAGTCATCATCCCCCTCTGTTATCCTCAGCATTCCTCTGAATAAAACAGCTGCGCTAAATCAGACATGCCAGTTTCCCCTTCTTCGCTGTCAGAGTCACTTTCCGTGCAGCGCAGCTCCTCAGAAATAATGCCGGCTTTTGCGAAAGCTTGAACAACAGAGCCAGCAGACACAGTCCATCTACAATCCATCCGCAAACGGTGGCGTAACTTGCCCGGCGCTGCCTTCCATTTATCATGAAACTGTGGTCTCAGTCTGTCAATCCATCGCTCCCCACGCCGCTCGCAGCCTTACTGTGAACGGCCGCTTCACACCGATGTCGAGCGGTTGAAGTTCCTTTGTCAGACCCCCGGGATAACGGCGAGCACAGCGTTCATTTGATTCATCTTTTTTTCACATCGGCTGTGAGATGGGCGCGCAGGCGATGGTGATGCGTGGAAAAAAGCACCTGGTCTCCTCACATACACCTGCCTTTCATCATCTCCTCATTCATCCAGCCTTTTTCATTTGCGTTAATATCATATGTCATCAGAGCGCTGTGTCTGTCTCGCTGCCAGCTCCCAGATCGGCTTCTCTGATTGGTTGATGCGGCGCGTCCAGCAGCAAAACTTCAATTTTTCCATCTGAGCAGCAGCAGCGCGTTGGCGGTCGTCAGATGCTTAAACGCTCTCCGCGTGCTGCACAAAACGCGCTGCGGGACCTTTTGCTGCACCTATATGCGCGTCAACCATTGACTTTGCATGTAAACTTCGCTGCTTCTGCTGCACCTGCTGGAGTCCGGTTCACACCGATGTCGAGCGGTTGAACAGCGAGCACAGCGTTAATTTGTTTCCCCATGTTTTCACATCAGCTGTGAGATAGGGAACGCATGGAGTTACATATTAACAGCGATGGTGAGGGTGGAAAAAAACACCTGGTCTCATACACTTACATTCAGCCAAAAATGCGCGGATTACAACACAAAGGCGCACAGCACCATAGAAGCGCTTACATTTGAGGAAAAAGGCGTTTAAGTCGCCTTATGATGCATTGAAAATACGGTATATTGATCTAAAGCGGCCACAAGCATGAAAAAAAGAAAGTTATACAGAGTATTAAGTAGTGACGAGTCAGTCTTAATCACTTTTTCGTTGAAAGAATTTTAGTACAGGGTCCCATACTTTCTCAAACACAGCACCCTTATCCTCCCAACCACAAATCAAATGAGGGCACAGAGTCATTTTTCCAAAATCTCAAAATCAATCTTTTAGCAATCACCGAACCAAACAAGACAGCCATTTTCTCATTTTTAGTGGCTGGTTGCAAAGCACTGGAGATTCCAATGATGGCAATAAGAGGATCTGGATCCCATCTTTTTCCGAAAGCTAATGAACAATTTTTCTTCCAGAATGAGTGCAGCTGAACACATGACCAGAAGGAGTGCGTCAGGTTACCAATAGCAACCCGACAGCGATTACAAATTGGAGACACACTAGGAAAGAACATGCTCAGTTTCTCCCTCGAATAATGGAGCCTATGTATAGTTTTGAACTGTATGAGATTGTGTCTGACGTTGATTGAACAATATTGAATACTTTTCAAACCCTCCTCCCACAGATCTTCAGATAACTGTTGCCCCAACTCATCCTCCCACGCCTTTTTAATGCTGGTCGTGTCTATAGGCCATAGGCTGAAGCCTGTATCGTTCAGGTTCGCTCCACCTATTTAGGGACTACTAAATGACAACTACAATAAAATCCTAAGTGCATTTTGAGCCCATAACCAAAAGTTCTCCAATCACTTTGCGCCAGTATTTTTACAGTAATTACTTAAAAGTGTAACTATATCGGTAGCCTGATCACACCGTTAATCTATGCTCGAATCAATCCGCCTAGCCGTTAGCCAATCAGAGCGCGTCCTTCAGGTACGCTCTTCCACTTCAGAAGCGGAAAGAGGAGTACAACAACAAACATGGCGGCCCCCATGGAGCAGAGCGTTCCCGTTGGATCAGACAGAAAACGCAAGAAAAATGTGGATTATATATGCATCACACACATATCATCGATGGACAAAGAACGGACACAGCCACTGACAGTTGTTCGTTGGAAGAAGCTGGTTGTATGTGCCCGTAAGTGGCTAGAAATTGACGGAATCGACCGCACCTTGGCGGAGGCTGTATGTGTACACGATGAGTCCGCCAGAAATAACAATGACGATTCCACGTCAACCCTGGCTTGTTCAGAAGACTCTTTCTGGCTTCTTGGGGGGAAAAAACTTGGTTTTCATCCAACTTGTTATAGGCGTTTCATCGATAAGAAACGAATTGCCAGTGCTGAAAAACTAGCAGAAAAACGGGGAGCATATGGTGGTGACAACAATGGTTCTGATTCTGATCACGAGTCTTCCACAACCACGTCCACGACAAGCCGGCCACCATTGTCAAAACAGTTGAGATCCACGACTAAATCATTGAGGTCTGGCAATGTACTTCCTGCTGTCTGTATAATTTGCAAGAGGGCTGACCGCTTTGTGAAAGAAGGACACAAGACAAAGAAAGAAAAAATGGTCCAAGCAGAAACTATAAATGCTGGTGAGTAGATAATTTGCAGATTGCATCTTTGTTTGTGGCTTATAACCAAAAGCAAAAGTAATACATATGTTGATTTAAAAAAATGCATGTGTAATTGGTGCCAGCCCAAGCCTGCTCTTTTCATTGTGAAGTAAGCGTATGAAGGCTATGTGTAGGGCCTCAAAAATAATAAAAGGCATTATTATGAACTTGAAGTGATGATAGGCAATTAATTCATTTGTCAAATAATGGTTAGATTTTAAATTTGTCACCCAACTACCAGTTCAGTCTCGTAAAACAGAGAAAAAGTATTTGATATTATTTGTTGGCAGCTGGTTTATGATTGAACTTTTTTAACTCTCTCTTTGCTAGGGAGTTTGGTTAAAGCAACTGAACTGCAAATGGATGAATCCATCCTCAAGGTTGTAAGTGGAAAAGATGCTACAAAGAATATACAAGATTTCTGGGGGCTACAACAAGTGATGAAAGGTAAATTTCAGATAATTCAAGTAGAATATTTGTGAAATACAAATACTTGAGAGTGAATCATATATTGATGGTAGGGTTACATTCTGGGGTTAAACATTTTTGAAAGTTGATTATTCTTACAAATGAAGCCCAGTTTATAGAGAAATTATATTGTAGTAAAAAATGTAGAATACACATTTGGATGCAGTTTTAAACAAAACATTTTAACCATAAATTTGTATGAAAAGAGATATTCTATCATTGTTAATTTTAAGATTGAGTAAGCATTTTAACTCATCTGTATTTTGCATTGTTTCACACAGGATGCCAGAAGCCTGGGAGTATGCCACTGTGTATACAGAATTAATTTTGTGAATTTGGGCACAGTTGATTAAAAAACAAGAAATCTTCAGGATGAAAAAGCTCTCTTCCCTGTTCCAGAAAATGATACGAGAACACCATGGTCAAGGAAGTGACAGGTAATTATGATTCATTAATAGATTTTGATATTATTCACATCAGGGCTGCACAATGGTGCAGTGGGTTGCCCTGTTGCCTTGCAGCAAGAAGGTCCTGTGTTCAAAATCCAACCCTGGCTCTTTGTATGGAGTTTGCATGTTCTCCCTGAGCATGTGTGGGTTCTCCCCGGTACTCCAGCTTCCTCCCACAGTCCAAAAACATGACTGTTAGGCTAATTGGCTTCTCTCTAAATTGTCCTTAGGTGTGAATGGTTGTTTGTCCTGTATGCCTCTGTGTTGCACTGTGACAGACTGGCGACCTGTCAGGGTGTACCCCGCCGCCCAGTGAACGCTGGAGATAGGCACCAGAAACCCCCGCGACCCCATGAAGGATAAAGTGGGTTGGATAATGGATGGATGGATTATTCACATCAGCATATATTTATTATTCCTTGTCAATTTTTCACAGATCAGATCTTCTGAAGAAAAGACTGAGGCAAGACTTTTCCCAACTAAATTTCTACAAGCCTCCGAGGAAAAACCTGAGTGAAATGGTATTTACAGAAGCTACAGAACTTCTCAACAAGGGTTCATCAACTGAACCTGAGTCATCAGGATCGCAAGAGACTTTGTCGAGTAGTGGAGAGACAGTTCAGGAAAGTGGTACATATGCAGCACAATGAGGCTGTACCAGAACCATTTATAGTGCAGGTATAACTCTTAAACAAGCAGTTAAGAGTGCCCCTAACATGAGTGCCAATTGGCCTCCTACATCTGAGGATCTAAATATTTCCTCAGCTAGAAAGATTGTGCCAATTGAACTGTATAATTCACTTGCTTGGTGCATAGGTGTAAGTGATGAGTTGACATTATCTAACATGGTTAATGTTAATTTTAATAAAAGTCATTGTTTAAAAACAGAAATGTCTTTGTGCCTAGTTTTCATTGTT
This sequence comes from Cyprinodon brontotheroides, assembly GCA_018398635.1. Classification (NCBI taxonomy): domain Eukaryota; kingdom Metazoa; phylum Chordata; class Actinopteri; order Cyprinodontiformes; family Cyprinodontidae; genus Cyprinodon; species Cyprinodon brontotheroides. The sequence continues at coordinate 24,738 of JAGKQL010002465.1, read as the reverse complement.
CAAATTTTAGCTGTGTTTCAGTAATTTCCTAAAATTTTGCGTCCAATATTGTAACTGGTCTGCTAGGTGATAAAATTCACACCACTTTTCATAATAATTAGTTAACCAGACACAAAAGGGTATCTTGCTATTAGAGTTTTTCAATTGAAAATTCAAAGAATTGCAGTTTTCATGTGAAATAAAGATATATTTTGGGAGATTGTGAAATTGTTAAAAAGTGTATTTTTTCATTTAGAATAACTCCTTACTTAAAGCACGCAGAACATTGCCGCTATATAAGCTCTGAGTAAGTATGAATCTCTGTGGGAATCTAAATTCTGAGTCTGATAGCCTTAATAATAAAAAAGTTACAAGGGTTTGAAAATGGTAGAAGACCCAAATTTGTCACTTTTTTGGGTAAACTGCCACCTTTGGCACCCATTTTCTCAAATACTGGCAGGTATCCCATGGAGAACTTTTTTTCCCAGCTCGAGTACATATTTAAGATTGGAAAACTGCTATCGAAAAGTAGTCCCCAGGTTAGTGGAGCGAAATCCTATTTCTAGCCTCATTTTGAGCTTCAGCCTATGGCCTACTACGCATATATTGTTAAAGATCTTATAAAAGTGAGACACTGCCCCCCGACTGACAGGATCAAATTTATTTATTTCCTCTAGGGTTTCATGTTTTGTTAAAGTTCCAAAATCCGATAAATTTTTCCTAACATAGTCCCGTACCTGCAGATAACGGAAAAAACTCGACGGGGAAAGATTATACTCAGAACGTAACTGTGCAAAAGATGCAAAAGTTCCATTAATATATAGATCACCTATCACATTAATGCCCTTCATTCTCCACATCCGAAAGACAGCATCACTGAGACCTGGCACAAAGGAGTGATTTTTACAAATAGGTGTGTCAAAGTAAACCTCCGGAGCTTTTATAAATTTTTTTATCTGATTCCAGATTCTGATAGTATGGCCAATGACAAAATTATTGGTATAAAAAGTTTTACTGACTTTAATGGGGCTGTTTAGGAGGGCAGGTAGAGACGTATTACAACAATGCAGACGCTCTAAAGATAACCAGGTAGGACAGGTCCCGTCAGATGAGAGTGGGCCCCTCTTCCACCACGCCAGGATGTATAAATGGCAAGCCCAGTAATATTGCTTAAAATCGGGTAAGGAGAACCCACCATCCATCCCCGGCTTACATAAGTGTTTTTTGGAAATTCTGACTCTTTTATAGCCCCAAATAAAGGGAATAATAATAGAATCTAATTGTCTGAAGAAGGATACACCTATAAAACATGGAACAGATTGAAATAAGTGAAGGAAACGCGGTAATACCACCATTTTAATGGCGTTGATCCTACCGGCCATAGATAGTGGGAGCGTCCTCCAGAAATCAATATTCTGCTTGAGTTGAAGAATTTTACTTTGCCAATTCAGCCTTAAAAGATCTTCTGGTTTTTTTGTTACCAACACGCCCAAATATGTAAAGGATTCATAAGCTATCTTAAATGATGTGGACGTCAAATATACCAAATCAGCATCTGTGGTAAGTGGCATTAGCTCACTTTTGTCCCAATTAATAGAGAAACCTGAGAAACTGCCAAAACTGTTGATCAGTGTCAAAAGAGGAGACAACGATTTACGTGGGTTAGAGACATACAAAAGTATATCATCTGCATACAGCGAAATATGATGCTTACAATTAAATATCTCAATAGGGGAGATTGAGGGGTTTTGTCTTATGCTGGCGGCCAGAGGTTCGATGATAACTGAGAAGAGAAATGGGGAAAGGGGGCAGCCTTGACGTGTACCGCGATGAATAGCAAAGGGACTGGAGATATTCTGATTAGTAATGACGGAAGCAGTTGGGTGTGAATAAATTATTTCAATCCATTCTGTAAACATGGGTCCAAAACCAAATTTTTTGAGAGCATACATCATATAAGGCCATTCTACTTGGTCAAATGCACGTTGTGCATCTAACGAGATAACAATGGACTCATTTGAATGATTTGAATATAGGATATTGAAAAGACGCTGCAGGTTAAAAAACATATGCCTACCTGGCATAAAGCCAGTCTGATCCGGGTGGACGATTAAACCAATGTGTTCTTTGAGTCTATTGGCTAGAATTTTCCCAAGAATTTTGGTTTCTAGAGGTAACAACGAAATTGGGCGGTAGGATGAAACAACCTCTGGATCCCGGCTAGGTTTAGGAATGAGCGAAATATTGGCTCTGTATAAAGTGGGAGGCAGTCTTGACACTTGCTTAGAATGGTTTAACATACGTAAAAGTAGAGGTGATAATTTAGAACTAAATACTTTGAAGAAGTCAGCACTGAAGCCGTCGGGACCCGGTGCTTTGTTATTAGGAAGTGAAGAGATAACAGATTCAATTTCCTGTAAAGTTATGTCAGCTTCCAGAGCTTCAGCAGAATCTGATGGGAGTTTTGGCAAATTCAAATTTTCAAAAAATATTTCCAGATTTTCAATATCTAGTTTTCCCTGTGACTGATAAACACTAGCATAGAAGTCCGCAAAGCAGTTATTGATTTTATCCGGTTCTGTGAGTAAAGTTCCATCTTCAAGCTTAATACGATGTATGGCTCTAGAGGCCTGTGATTGTTTGAGCTGACGGGCTAAAAGCTTATGAGGTTTATCACCTAACTCAAAGTATTTCTGTTTGACTTGTCCCAGTAATTTAGAAACTTTTCTTGACGTAATAGAGTTATATTCATAACGTAGAGCTGTTATTTTTTTCAGTGTATCTGGACACTGCTTTAATTTGTATGAGTTTTCTAAGCTGGTCAACATGCCTTCTATTTTATCCAACCTAATCTTGGATTCCTTGTTTTTTGCTGCCTCGAACGAAATTATACATCCCCTTATAACCGCCTTCATTGCTTCCCAGAGCGTTGAGTCATTTACATCCCCATTGTCATTAGCACTCAGGTATGACTTAATTTCGTTTGAAATAAAAGAGCAAAATTCCTTATCTTTCAACAAAGTGTTATTTAAACGCCAGTTCCACCCCGCCTTTTTAAAATTTAATTTGAGGTTCAGTGACACAGGAGCGTGATCTGATATGTGAATATTGTGATATTTACAGCTTGATACTGCTGCTAGCAACCTAGAGTCTAACAGGAAGTAATCAATCCTAGAGTAGGACTTATGTACTGCTGAAAAGTATGAATAATCTCTCCCAGTGGGATTTAGCAGTCTCCAAATGTCAACCATATTGTGGGATTGTAATAGATTTTTAAGGGATTCACTGCTCTTGAATGATTTAGACTGAGAGCGTTGTCTATCTAAAACTGGGTCCAGGATTAGGTTTAAATCCCCACCAAGGATTATATTAGAGCCAACCCAATCCGGCACTACATTAAAAAGGTCTCGAAAAAAGATGGGATCATCAAAATTAGGCCCGTATATATTTATTAGTGTCACTGGTATAGAATTCAGCAGCCCACTAACAATCACATATCTTCCCCTTTGATCTGAAATTGTCTGCTTGTGAATGAAAGGTGTATGTTTTTTAATCAGGATTGCAACCCCTCTAGTTTTTGTGCTGAAATTTGACTGGTAAACATGGGAAGCCCATGAGGGGCTAATAACTTTTGCAGCTGTTTTCTTAATATGGGTCTCCTGGAGAAAACAAATATCAGCCTTCAGTGAACGCAGATGTGCATAAACTTTACCTCTTTTTAGAGGGCTGTTTATTCCTCGAACATTCCAGCTAATTAAATTAACCCCGCCCCTACAATGCTTATGTGGATCAGTCAACATTAATTCGTGTACATTTTAGCAATCAACTGTTGCATGACTGTGAAGATAATTTTAAGGTATTCAGAACACATTGATGTGCAAGAAACAATATTCTCAAAAACATAACAAACCCTCCCCACCCCCCAACATAACTGAACAGAACCCAGAGCGGAATCTCCATACCTCCACCTTAAAGCTGGAACTACCCGCCCACCCTGTGGAGGACAAGTAACAAGCTTCCCCACCTTTCCAACCGGGACAGCCACTCAACTCCACACAATTAGCTTATTAAAACAAACAAAAAAAAACTTTGAATTCTCACCCGATGGCAAAAATTTTCTCACTTTCAAAAAGTCTCAAATGTATCAACGAGAGGAAAGTTTGTCCACCTGCTTCATTTAGTCCCAGACTGCCAGTCCTCGATCTCCCGGCTCAGGAATTTTTCGGCTTCCACTGGAGTGTCGAACGTAGCGGTGTTGTTATTCACGGTGACCATGAACTGCGCCGGGTATCGGAATCCATAACGAATCTTCTTGGATCTGCATTGCTCCTTGATAGCTTGGAACGCCTGACGTTTCTTCATTACAGCTGAGGTGAGGTCGGGAAAGATGAACACCGAGCGACCGTCGTATTGCAGCGGACTTTTCTCCCTCGCCAACCGCAGCATACGCTCTCTCTCTTGAAAATAATGCATCCTGACAATGATGGCTCTCGCCTTCCCGTCTTTGGCATGCGTTAGGCTCCGGTGTGCCCGATCCACTTCAATTGGACGATCAAAATTGTCCTCTCCCAGCAATTTGGGCAGCAGTTTACAGACAAACTCCGTGGGTCTACCATTCTCGGCTCTCTCCGGTATGCCTACAATGCGTATATTCTGCCGGCGTGAGCGCGCCTCCAGGTCCTCCAGCTTTGCTTGCTGTAGTGAGCATTGAGCTGCCAGACTGTCGTGCCTTTTCTCTAGCTCCGAAATCCGTCTATCCTGTGACCCCACTGCGGCCTCGGTTGATGTCACACGGTCACAAATATCCGAAAGCGCCGCTTTGAGACTGGAAATTGATCCGTTGAGCTCAGTAAACCTCGTGTCGACCGTGCTGCTAAGCTTACTTATAGCTGACAGAACGTCCTCATTGGTGGCCGATGGACCTGGAGAGCACATGGGGCTTGTGTTAGCCTTAGCCACTTCCAGGCTTGCTAGTTTGGTCCGGTCGTCCAAAGTTTCCTCCCCCGAGCCTTTGTCTTTCTTATTAAGTTTGGGCTTGGTCGTTCTGTTCATAGTGTGATGGCGCACTATGAATATGCTAGGCAGAAGTTTAAATATTATTATTTAGGGTGAGAAAGTAGTGGAGTTAAGTCGGAGCTCCCTCAAAACACGTCTCACTCCATGTTGAGACCATAGGCCACGCCCTAGTTTTGTTTTTAACTGGTTTTGGCTAGTGTCATTGTTATGTGTATAAAACAAAACATAGCCAAGGAAGGAACTCTTAATTTTAATTTTGTAAAATTCTCGATCAGACAGCTGTCTTGAGCCACGAGTAAGAAAGTCAGAGTCCAGAAGTACACTGTTGGCTATTTGATTTGTTGATGCTTGTATTTTAATTATTTAATCACAAAACCTATATCCTGTTGAGGATTGGAGTTTTTCATCCCTTGTGGTACTCGAAAATGGTATCGAGTATCGAATATTTTCATTAGTATCGACATCGAGTTGAAAAGTTTAGTATCGTGACAACCCTACACATGACCCATCTGCTCTGTTCTACAGAGGTTCTGTCCAGAACTCCTGCCTTCAGGATCCATGAGCATCTCTCAGCAGTTAGCTTCTATCATCTGAACTCAGCAGGCATCAAACAGTTCTCTGGTTCATTACTGCGATCGCCACGGACCACCATGCCGCCATGTTAGACAGCCCACAGAGCAGATTGCCTTTACAAACTTCTAAATGTCATGTTTGGCTTCAGGTGCCTAACCCACATGCAGAACACTCCGAGACAGGATAAAAGTTCAAAGGTTTATTTAGAAGATGGAATACAATAAATAAACAGATCCCAAGGGGAACTCGTCTGGTCACGAGTGGATTCTGAAATGCACACAGAGTTAAGAGGTCCAGGACTGGACGCAGTGGGTTCACTGCAGAGGGGACAGTGGAGTTAGTGGAGGTCCAGGTATTTTAAGGTGGAGGCAGAGCTTGGTTTGAGTGTTGGCAGATTACCGATTAGAGTTTCCCTTCCGGTTTCTCAGAGAGCGAGCAGGCAGGTCTCTGACAGGAATAGTTTTCCATTGTTCTTTTCAGGAGAACAGACAGGCAGATTACCGCAGAGATACTCTTCTGGGTTTCAGGTTTCAGACAGTTCAATCTAGGAAGCAGAGAGGAGAAAACAGATCAGGTTCAGGTTCTGGTTATCAGGAGTCAGAGATTCAGACAGGCAGGTTGCCTCAGGCTTGCTAACCGAACTGGCAAACACTCTGCCCCCAAAGTAGTGACAGTCCATGGCTCAAATACAGATCTCCTGGATGAGCAGATGAAATGACAGGTGGTTGCAATCAGCTCTGGCTCCAGGAGATCTAGTACGCTCTGGTGGAGAAAACAGACTCCCTCCAGATCCCAACACTAAACTTCTGAATTCCTCCTTTAGCTCCACATCTGTTCCACTGAAGGCACCAATGATCTATTACTGCTCTGATCTATAATTTCTATGGTATTTAAGAGCGTCCTCAGTGCACTGTCTGCCTCATCTCTCTGACTACCCTGATGAGTCAGGTACAGAGCGCCCTCTGTTGGTCACACCTATATTACACTGAATTATGACAAAATTGACCAACAATATTATGCAGGCTCTATTGTTCTGTCTTATATTAAAGGTATTGTGGAGAATTTTCAGGACTGTTTTTGAAGACTCACCCTCTGAACTTTAATTTAAAAAAAATGCATCAGAACAACCTATGTGTTCTGAGTGCAAGTGTGAAAACAAACTCATTTCTCCTTGTGCGCGCTCTGTTAAGTTGCTGTTTGCATCTCTCATACAATCTTCTTTCCAAAAGAAGATTTTGGAGATTTTTTCACACTATGTCAGATTTATGGAGGACCAACTATGCCATATTTAAAAATAAATAAATGCACAATAAATAAATAAGCATGCAATTAATTACCCCCAAAATAAGATAAATAAATAGGTAGAAATTAAATTCTACAGTGAGACATAAATGTATATATCTCTTTTGCAATAGCTTCTTTATTTATTCCCTTTGTAATAATTACCTTATTTGTTGTCCATTATAATCTTCAACTTTTATTTATGTATTCCTTATTTTTTAAAGTATTTATTTACTCCTTCTTTACACTCTTTATTATTAAGGTACCCCATGCTAGTAAAGGGTTGGACCCCTTTTTGCCTTCAGAACTGCCTCAATTCTTGGTAGCATAGATTCAACAAGGTGCTGGAAGCATTCCTCAGGGAGTTTGGTCCATATTGACATGATGGCATCACACACAGTTGCCGCAGATTTGTCGGCTGCACATCCATGATGACAGAATCTCCCGTTCCACCACATCCCAAAGAGTGCTCTATTGGATTGAGATCTGGTGACTGTGGAGGCACCATTTGAGCCAGTGAACTCATTGTCATGTTCAAGAAACCAGTCTGAGATGATTCCAGCTTTATGACATGGCGCATTATCCTGCTGAAAGTAGCCATCAGAAGTTAGGTGCATTGTGGTCATAAAGGGATGGACATGGTCCCAGCAACAATACTCAGGTAGGCTGTGGCGTTTACAACATGAGTGCTCAATTGGTACCAAGGGGCCCAAAGAGTGCCAGAAAATATTCCCCACACCATGACACCACCACCACCAGCCTGAACCGTTGATACAAGGCAGGATGGATCCAATGCTTTCATGTTGTAGACGCGTAAATTCTGACCCTACCATCCGAGATATGCGAAGCGAAATCCCGAGACTCATCCAGACCAGAACAGCGTTTTTCCAATCTTCTATTGTCCAATTTCCGATGAGCTTGTGCAAATTGTAGCCTCAGTTTCCTGTTCTTAGCTGAAAGGAGTGGCACCGGTGTGGTCTTCTGCTGCTGTAGCCCATCTGCCTCAAAGTTCGACACTGTGCGTTCAGAGATGCTCTTCTGCCCACCTTGGTTGTAGCGGGTTGGTTATTTGAGTCACTGTTGCCCTTCTATCAGCTCAACCAGTCTGGCCATTCTCCTCTGACCTCTGGCATCAACAAGGCATTTCTGCCCACAGAACTGCCGCTCACTGGATATTTTTTCTTTTTAGGACCATTCTCTGTAAACCCTAGAGATGGTTGTGCGTGCGAAAATCCCAGTAGATCAGCAGTTTCTGAAATACTCAGACCAGCCCTTCTGGCACCAACAATCATGCCCACGTTCAAAGTCACTCAAATCACCTTTCTTCCCCATACTGATGCTGCGTTTGAACTGCGGGAGATTTGTCTTGACCATGTCTACATGCCTAAATGCACTGAGTTGCCGCCATGTGATTGGCTGCTTAGAAATTAAGTGTTAGCGAGCAGTTGGACAGGTGTACCTAATAAAGTGGCGGTGGTGTATAATGCATGTTGTGATATTTTTACCTCAAAAATATTCTTCCTTTTGTATTTTTTTAGCCTATTTATTTCTTCAACTCAACTTTCAACTTTGAGATGAACTCAGGAAAGTCTGGACTCTGGGATAACAGGAGCATGCAGAATAATCTGGGTCAATTGGAACAGAAGCGTAATGATGTACCCACATGCTTGGCCTGTCTTAAGCAGCTTTTCTCATGTTATTAATAGTCTCTAGATAATAATAAATTCAGACTTTTTACATTTAGAGGGGGGATATTAATGAACACAGTCAGATAAACAGAAATCAAATGAATATTTTGCCAAATAAAACAAAAAATATCGACATCATAACCAGCGGTCCTTCACACACAGCTATGCCGAGGGAAAGCCACTACAGATGGGCTGCGGTTAGCCTCGGAGCTCCGCTGGTTGTCACGGTCCTCTCAACTGCGGAAAATCTTTTTTTTTTTTAAGTTACCCTTAAAATCTGTAAATGATAACACTTAAAAGAATAATATTCTCGCCTCAAATGATATTAAAAAGTACTTTTATTGAACAGCAGCAACAGAAAAAGAACTTTAAATTAATACTCTGAACTCTGAGTTTAGAAAATGAGCTGCCGACCACTGAGCAGAAAGTGACCCTCTAAGACACGCCCCCTCCTCATTTACATAATGAGACAGAAAACGTAGAAACAACAGTTCTGTTCGTTCTGAATAGAATAAAAAGCACTTTAACCTAAATCTCCCAAAATTATAAATAATTAAAATAATAACTTTACTGATTGTTTATTTTAATCCATTTGGGATCAGTTTCATCCGATATAACCCACTAACTGAACAATGGAGGATGAAATCTGATCGTTCATCTGTCCATGAAAGTAAAACATCACTACTTCCACGTCTAGCTTGAGTGGAGCTGAGGTGCAGTAAATGACGCTGAGGATAATACTTCAGATCAGGATGCCTTCCTGCTGCTCTGCTTTTCAGCTCCAGCTAGAACCTCAGGTAAGAACTGCACCGCAGTCAGAATGGTAAATGGTAAATGGCATGTAAGGGGAGGTTTTAAAGCCAGCTGACAACCAGAAGTTTGCTCTTGCCAATGGCAAAACCTACAGCGCTTTGGGGAAAGCGACAATCATTTACAGTTGGCATGGGATGATGTGGTCTTTAGAGACTTTTGTGGTTGAGGATAATAATCTCACCTTTCCCATCATCCTAGGACTGGACTTTTTGACCAAAACTTCTACCATTATCAACCTAGGTGACCACACATATGGGGTAAAAGGTCCAAAAGGTTATACCTTTTATCCTTTTTCATCATCAGCTGCTCCAGCATCGCCTGTGCATGCTAGTCCTTCTCCACTTTCTTTGATCCTGGCTCTGCCCATGGAAGAGGACAAAATACCCAACACAGAATTGTATCTAAGGCAGACTCAACATCCACCAGAAGTCCAGAAGCTTCTGAAGGCCTGGCCATCTGTATGCTCGGAGACATTGGGTAGAACATCTGTGGAAGAACACCGAATAATAACTACCGATGACATACCCATTCGCTGCAGAGCTTACCGGGTGTCTCCTTTCAAGCGGCAAATAATAAAGGAGCATATTGAGGCAATGCTCAAAGATGATATTATAGAGCCATCACAGTCATCATGGGGATCTCCGGTTGTCCTTGTTCCCAAACCAGACAAATCTTTTCGATTTTGTGTGGACTACAGAGCTTTGAACACCAAAACTCTTCAGGATGCCTATCCCATGCCCATCATACATGAGCTGTTGGAGTCAATGACTGGAGCAAACATTTTCAGCACCCTGGACTTGAAGTCTGGATATTGGCAGATGGCAGTGGCAGATGACAGCAAAGCAAAAACTGCTGTTATTACTCCATTTGGACTTTATCAATTTAAGTGCATGCCATTTGGATTGAAAAACGCTGGAGCATCCTTTCAACGTTTAATGGAGAAAGTTTTAGGAGAGCTACGGGGAAAGATCTGCTGTGTGTACATCGATGATGTGATTGTTTTCTCAGCCTCTGCTGAGCAACACATGAAGGACCTGGACACAGTCTTTGAAAAGCTCTCCCATGCCAATCTGACCCTAAACCTTAAAAAATGCAACTTTTTCCAGCAAGAACTCAAGTTTCTTGGACACATTGTGTCGGCAAAAGGTGTTCAAGTGGATCCAGAAAAAACCCAGGCCATTACGGTTTATCCAACTCCAACTAACCAGAAAACTCTACAGAGATTCCTTGGAATGGTAGGCTGGTACCACAAGTTCATCTCACATTTTGCAGAAATAGCTACACCTCTTTATCAGCTGCTCAAGAAAGATGCAAAGTGGGAGTGGACAGTTGACTGCCATCATGCTTTTATGGAGCTGAAGAAAGCTTTGGTGGAATCACCCATCCTGGGACAGCCAGATTTCAAGTTGCCTTTCGAAATTCATACGGACGCCAGTGACGTTGGTCTGGGGGCCGTCCTGGTCCAACCATCAACTGATGGAGAAAAAGTTATTGCTTTCGCTTCAAGATCATTGAAGGGAGCAGAACAGAACTACTCCACCTCAGAGAAAGAATGCTTGGCAGTTGTTTGGGCAGTGGAAAAGTGGCGGCACTTTGTAGAGGGTACAAAGTTTACCATTTACACCGACCATGCGGCCCTAACCTGGGCATTCAATTGCCCTAGAACCAGTTCTAGGTTAACACGCTGGGTGCTGAGGTTGCAAGATTTCAGTTTTGAAGTGAGATATAGAAAAGGAATGCACAATGTAGTGCCTGATTCCCTGTCCCGAGCGATGCCTTCTGACCCGCCCGGACCAGCACATGTAGCCCTGAACTCTGCTAATGCCTTGTTAGGTTTACCCCTATCAATGGCAGAAATCAAGGAAGAGCAGGAAAAAGACTCAGACCTCATGGAGATGGTTCAGGATCCAAGATACCAGAGGCCTGACAGGATCCTCTTCCACAAAGTCCACGATCTCTGGTATAGGAAAACCCCACTTAAAGATGGCATGAAATATCAGTTGGTGGTTCCCAAGTCATTGGTTCCTCAATTTCTACAGTATTTCCATGATCGACCACTGAGTGGACATCTGGGCAGACTAAAGACACTCCTCCGGCTGTTGGAGGTAGCCTGGTGGCCGTCGGTTCGTAAAGATGTATGGACTCATGTAAAGAATTGTGCAGTTTGTCAGAAGTACAAACCAGAAAATCAAGCTCCAGCTGGATTCCTGCAACCCACATCTCTGACAGAACCCTGGGAAAAAATTGGGGTCGACTTAATGGGACCTTTTCCACGCAGTAAAAAAGGAAACGTCTTCCTTTTTGTGGTGATCGACTACTTCACGAAGTGGGTGGAAATGTTTCCTTTAAGAGACAGCAAGACACAGAGGCTCATCACTATCCTCCGGGAGGAGATATTTACTCGTTTTGGAGTTCCTCAAAGCATTGTGTCAGATCGTGGCCCCCAGTTTACCAGTCAAGAGATGTCCAATTTTTGCTCTATGTGGGGGGTAAAGCACTATTTTACCACCAGCTATCACCCCCAATCCAACTTAACTGAGCGGGCTAACAGAACTATCAAAACAATGATAGCCTCATTTGTTGGACAGAACCACAATCAGTGGGACAAACATATATGGGAGTTCCGTTTTGCCATCAATGGTGCTCAACATGAGACCACAGGGAGAGCCCCTGCAGAACTAATGTTGGGACGTCAACTTCAAGGGCCGTTGGAGAGGATGATAGCCAAACCACCATCACCTCAGCAAACCATATACAAGTTGATGGAGCGACACAGTGAGATGAAGGAAGAAGTCAAACGGAAAGTTGGGATAAGTCAAGCCCGACAAGCCAAATATTACAATGCCCGGAGGAGAGGTGCACAGTTCCGGCCGGGAGATTTGGTCTGGGTAAGGTCTCATCCTCTTTCCAAAGCAATAGATGGTTTTTCCTCAAAGCTAGCGCCAAAGTGGTCAGGTCCAGCTACAGTGAGGAAACAGTTAGGCCCAGTAAATTATCAGCTCCAGTGGAGGGACCAGCACAAAGGAACAGACATAGTTAATGTGGTTAACTTAAAGCCCTATTTTGGAGTTCAACCTCCTTTGCCTCCGGCTGGGGGGGGGGGATTGTAACATAACCACTATGTTATTTTTTCACCTTTTGTATAAAGCACTTTAAAGTGTACCAATGATATACTGTCTGGTAGAACAGTTATGTCTTTGATAAAATTATTTCAAAACTCCACTGGTTAAAAAATGATGATGTAAATTAATATGCTGGGTTATTTTGGTGTGGAAACATTTTTGAATAAAAAGGGGCGTGTGCATCGGCGCGCGCGGCTCGACAGGTGAGAAAGACGCGCACTGACAGGTCTGTGCAGCGGGAGATTTTGTCTTGTTGTCCGTTAAAAAGAAATCGAAAAATAAAGGAAGAAAGATGAACCACAGACAGAGTTTGTCCCAGCGCCGCAGATCACCGCAGAGATTTGAGGTAAACTGATTGTCGGAGTTTGCACCCAGAGGACGCCGCCCGGTGCAAAGAGACGCCGCCCAGGGGGAAAAAAGGACGCTCCGGTGAGATCTGGACCTTATTTTTCTTTTTGGGGATTTTTGGTGGTACCACTCTTTTTCTAATCTTTTTTTGGGGCGGGTTTACTGTTTGGATTTTTCGTTTTGCAAAAGACTTTGGACTGAAACGGTTCCAGGATTTTACTTTGGGTTCGAAGTGTATGGAACTCCTGTTGGGACATTATTATAAGAAGAAAAAAGAGACGGACAGTTTTGGACTTTCAGTTATTAGCGATGTTTTTGTTTGTTTTTTGCAGATATAAATTGAGACTTTGAGTTTACTTATAAACTGGTTGTGAAGGTTTTTTGGTTTATTTATCATTTATACTGAAATATTATTGAATTAAACTTTGGATTCCTTGGTAATATTTTTATTATTATTATTATTATTTTTTAAATAAATCTTTGTTTTTCCTTAAAATTGTAATATTTTGCCTGATTTCCTGTGAAAAAAACCCCTTGAGTATTTGTGAGTTCTGCTTTAATCTAGCTTTACGAATTTTTACAATATGGCGTAGCCTTTTTCAGGACAGGAGACTTGACCAAAGCGGCTTTACACTACATTCAGTTATTCACCCATTCACCCACACACACTCACACACTGATGGTAGCTTTGAAGCTACATTAGCGCCACAGCTGCCCTGAGATGCGGCAGAAGCGGCTGCCGTACGCAGACCCTTTGACTAATCGGTAGAGCGGAGAAATGCAGGTGAACGATGTCTTGCCCAGGACACAACAACACTGAAAGTGTAGCAGGGGCCTTGAACCGTCAATCCCTTCAATTTAAGGGCAAACTCCTACATCTGGCCCACTGTAACAGAATCAAAAATAATAATAAAATTGTCTTGACCCGGCATGTACCTGCAGCATCACTTTGGATATATGGAAATGTGTTTTAATGAGTTTTTAAACGAAAGCAAAGTACCATGTGAAAATGTAACTCTGTGAAAATAAGAGTGTCAGATCATCTTTGTAGTTCATTGGTTTGATACATTTATATACTGGTTGAAAATAACTATGAAATCATTTATAATGTTCAAACAAATATAAATGTTTAAGGAAGGAAAATCCATTGAGAAGTTCAGATTATTTCATCCAGACAGAAATCTGGTTAGCAGCTAATTTCTAACAGGGAAACTTTTAAGATGTCATGATGGGTTCACTAAAGGAGACCCAGTTATGCAGAACACCACTGAGGGACACAAGGATGGAAAGTTTAACAGTTTATTAAGCACAACACACAGAATGTACTGATTCTGGTTCGGGCCTGGATTCTGGTTCACCGGAGTCTGCGTGAGAGACTGCACAGTTATTAACTGCTGACAGGGTTTGATTTCCAAAGGAGTACTGATTGTACCTTGAGGGTTCTTGAGGTTTACTTTGGGAGAGTCACTGTTGGTTCTGGAGAAGAGTTTATCAGCAGAGTCCGTTTGCTGCTTCAGCGTCTCACGTCTTGGCTTGAACAGACCTTGGCTTAGATTTCCCAGCTCTAGTCCTGAGCTGCTTGGGGGTTCTCTGT
>JAGKQL010002465.1:0-10314 GCA_018398635.1 Cyprinodon brontotheroides | reverse complement strand
AACTGGAACAACACTGCGGCGTTGAGGCAAGGTCTGAAGACAGCTTAAGTAGTGGATCCTCTGATGAGCTTGATGAGCTGCAGCTATGCAGGAGGCTCCCTCAGAGGATCCACGGCGGACTCTGCTGGAGAAAGATGGGATTTTCTCCAGCTCCCAACATAAGATCCTCTTAAAAGAATTGGAATCGAGAATTGATAGAAACTGGATTCAAAACAAGGAATTTGAAACGTTGAAATTCAAAAGATGCCAAAGCAGTAAAGGTTACCCTGTGCTTAAATCACCATTGCAACGGCACTGTCATAGACAGACTTGGTCAAAAAACATCGGCAACATTTGTTACAGCCAACCAACAACTGATTGACTGACATCAGAGACTCACCAAAGAAACCGTCTGAAAGTAGAAAGTCTGTTGAGTTTAGTTTGGCATAGTTTGGATGAAGTGTTGCTGTCTAACTGCTATTTTCAGCTTCATTTTACCTTAATGCTGATCGTTGTAATGTGCAACAATTCATTATAATGACGTCAATATGAGCCCATATTTCCATTAGGAACGCCGTCACCACACACACAATGTGATCCACAATTAATGTTTAAAACAATTCAGGACGTCACAATAAAACAACCCTAGAAGCCATGGAGCACAGAGTCTGCTGGAAGTTTGTTCCCATAGCAACTATTATGATTGGGTCAGCTCAGTGTGACTGGTAAATACCAGAGCTGTCAATCAGCTCCCTAAAACTCTCTGCTTGTAAAGACGGCAGCGTAGTGAGAAGTTGAACAGGTGTTATTCAGTCTGCGTTCCCCATCAGATACAGTTTCTCCTACAGCTCCGCCCACACAGAAAAAACAGTTTGTGGCTGTTCCAACCTTGTTCCTGGATCCTTACTGGTGAGCTCTGAACGCAGCACAGGGTAATACAGCAAACATGAAGGATTACACTGATTTTATAGCAAAGTTGATCCACAACTACTTTCTTCTAGCTAGTTTGCTCTCATCAGACAGACAGATAATATATTTAGATATAATATCCATACACAGACATCTAAGCTCTAAAGTTGTGGCTTCTATTTTAAAGGCAGATCCATCTGCCTGCTGACATTCAGTCATCTAACCGAAGGACACCAGCCACAGAAGAGGCTGGAGAGGGAGGATCCGATATTTTGCTGCAGTGAGGACACAGGTCTCCTTTACCTCCAATATTGGGTCATATCAGGTCATCAGAACAAGATGGAGGAACTCTGAATCGCTCTGGAGTTCCTAGTGAGGTCCCCTGATGAAGCATCATTGGCTCACAGAGACATGGCTCAACCCTCTCTGACAGCTGTCACACGTTAGAAGGACAGGTTCTCTCTGACCGGTCCAACAGAACAGCGCAGCCGGGACGAAGCTGAGGAGGAGGAACCTACTGTTACCATCAATGTTTTACCCACATTGTTTTTGGCTTTATTATGGTCTTCTTAAACATTATTTTTTATTAAATAGTTTCAACATGTTTGTGGTTCTGTGGTTCTACTCCAGGAACCAAACACCATTCTGGGGTGGGGTGGCGGATGGTTGGGGTTGGAACATTCATTTCTAAGAATGCTAACAACAAAAAACATTTTAAAGTTTGAACAAGAAAACAGGGAAAATGTTGATGATGAAGACGATGGTTTGAATAAACAAAGAAAACTCACACTCCAGTTTCTTCACTTTGCAGATTGAACTCTCCAGTATCTCACACAGATGCTTCCATTCCAGAGTCTCCAAATGTTCCAGCTACAATGATCTCATCTATTATCACTTCAGTCAGATGAAGGTTGGACTTCAGAGCTGAGGCCAACAATTTCACAGTCAGCCTCATAGAGAGAACAGCCACCAAGTCTGTGGATTAGAGGAGAAATAAAGTCAGTTCTAATGAAATCAGACAATCTGGATGATAAACACAGACTAAAACATGAAGAGCAAACAGTGATGATGTCATCATCTGAAGAATATCTGCTCTCCCCATCAAGGCCCAAAACCTCTGGGAGGAGATGGAGGTCGTTTGGGTCAAGCAGCATTTTGGAAGAAGGTGACCCCTCTAAAGACACGCCCACTTGTCATTTGCATAATGAGGCAGAAATAAATAGCATTTAAGAAATAAGGTAAAAAATTACAAGGAAGAATAAAACAGACAAAAGTATTATATCATGCACATAAATACTTAAAACTAGTAATACATAAAAGATTATAAGGGACAATAAATAAATGAGTGAAAATGTCACCTGAAAAAAAAGAGATATACATTTCGTCTCACTGTATAATTTAAGTTCGACGGCTTTGGCCGTTTATTACACGGAGACGAATTGATTTTATGCATATTTATTTATTAAGGGTTTTAGATATTTCTGTATTTATTTTTAAATATTGCAGAGAGTTGGTCCACCATACAGACTAAACTGATTTGATGACAATGGGAATGAGCACATTGGGCGGCCTTATGTTAACATATCACCAGGAAGATTGACAATTAGGAGGGACCACTTATTTTTGATCCACCTGGAAAAATTTCCTCCACCTTACCTTTAATTTACATTAAGGAGCTGCTTACTCATCTTTGCACTGCCCGACTCTTTATTCACAGCACCAATTGTTTACATATACATTTGCAATAATGTACTTTAACTGTAATATGCAATTACCTCCCACTGCACTTTAATTTAGATAGCTTCTGTCCAAACTTTATTTATTCATTTTATGGTAAAACCCATCTGTATATATGCTATTGTACATAACTCTAAAAACCCTTTTTTATAGTAATATCCACCTGTATATTATAGGTCTGTACATATCCAGCTGTAAATTTAGTTGATAAAACATCTAGTGCTCCTTTTTTTATCATTTTAGTTCTTTTTATTTGTTTTTTTTTCAAATTGTTTTACTTTAAGCAAAAATGGTAAGCCTAATCACAATAAGAAATAGGAATTTTCTTGGATAAACATACTTATGCAGGTATAACTTCTAATATATACACATTAGTACAAATGTTGAAGTAGTCACACCTACTACATATACAGACAATAAAAACAAAACAAAATAAGAACAATAAAAGAAGAGAACAAAACACCCCATTCCCACCCTGTCTCAGCCCAACATGTTCAGCAGATAAATAAAATAGACAATAATAATAGGAAAAAAAAAAACATCAGCCAAATGCAGCAACAGGCACATATGTTTAGTTAGGTAGGAGCTCCAAATTTGAAAAATAAGAAAGAAAACACTGCCATTTTTGGAAAAAATTGTCTGTACATCCTCTCATTGTATGTTTAATTTTCTTTTAAGTTTGAGGAAAAACACCATGTCCTTAAGCCACTGGGCGATGGAGGGAGATCTAGCAGACTTCCAGTGTAATAATAATGAACGTCTTGCAATTAAGGATGTAAAGGCTATAATATCTTTTTGCATTGAATTTAATACCCATGAGGAATCAGAAATTCCAAATATGGCAGTCAGTGGACAAGGCTGCAGATTAACTTTGAGAATAGCAGACATAACTGTGAAGTAGCCAGACCAAAAAGCAGCCAGGACAGGGCAAAAAAACAACATATGACTAAGATGACATGGAGAATCCTGACACTTATCACATTTATCTACAATTTCTGGATAGATTTCACTGAGTCTGGCCTTCGAGAAATGGACTCTGTGAAAAACTTTGAATTGAATTAAACCAAGACGAGCACAAGAGGTAGTAGACCGTATTCTTTCAATTGCATCTGCCCAGAGATCTTCATGTAGCTGGATTGCTAACTCTGATTCCCATGCATTCTTGATTTTGGTATCCCACTGACAGTTTAGTTTCAGAATGGAATTATATATCTTTGAAATGAGTCCTCTCTGAGAAGGACTATATAAAAGCAAGTTTTCCCAAGGCAATTCCGGGGGCATTGAAGGAAAACTGGGAAAGAGTTTTGAGACAAAACTACGAATCTGAAAGTAGCGAAATAAATGAGTACCTGGAAGATTATACTTAGAAGACAAATTAGTAAAACTATCAAACACTCCACGTATATACAGATTCTTTACATGTCTAATACCTTTATCATACCAAACTGAAAAAAGCGAGTCTGAAAGAGATGGGGGAAATAAGTGGTTGTTAGTTAGAGGAATCATAGACGATGCAGTTAGAAATTTATGTTGCCGTCTAAACTGGTACCACCTGATTATCTGTATATAGAGAAGGTTTTGTAGGCAGAGAAGAATATTGCAAAGCAGGTATAGAGGACCCTATGCAAGATGATTGTTCTAATTTACACCAAGGGGAGTGAGGAGAATCCAACCAGCAACAGAGTTTTTGGATGTGAGCAGCCCAGTAATATATCTGAAAATTCGGTAATGCAAATCCACCACTGAGTTTACACCTCTGCAAAAATGTTTTACGGATCCTAGGTGGCTTTCCACCCCATAAAAAATGAGCAATTGTTTTATCTAAAGAATCAAAAAAAGTTTTTGGCAGAAAAAGAGGTATTGATTGAAACAAAAACAAGAATTTTGGTAAAATCTTCATCTTGCCAACATTTACTTTGCCAATTAATGAAAGTGGGAGACTACGCCATCTTTGAATATCTGAATTTATCTTCGAAATAAGGGGGGTAAAATTAGCTGTTAGTAGGCCTGATAAGGAACGTTTCACATTTATACCCAGGTATTTGAACCCAGATAAAGTAAGCTTAAAAGGTAAGTTGGATTGTTGGAGATCACAAGCAGCCCTGTTTACAGGAAAGCACTCACTTTTCTCCATATTTAATTTATAACCTGAAAAAGAGCTATAGTTTTCCAGAATACTTAAAATGATAAGGAGGGAAGAAGCAGGATCAGTTACATATAACAACAAATCGTCTGCGTATAATGACAGTTTGTATTCGGTTGTATTCCGGGTTATCCCTCTGAATAAGGGAGAGGATCGTAATGTTATAGACAGAGGCTCTATAGCGATAGCAAAGAGTAAAGGCGATAGTGGACACCCTTGACGAGTTCCACGTCCAAGAACAAAATAATCTGAGAAAGTGTCATTAGTGTGAACAGAAGCTTTAGGGGAAGAGTAAAGAAGACGAATCCATGAAATAAATGTATCCCCAATTCCAAATCTCTTCAAAACAGCAAACAGGTAATCCCACTCCACCCTGTCGAAGGCTTTCTCAGCATCAAGAGATACAACTATCTCTGGAAGATTAGCCGAATGTTTAGAATAAATTATATTAAAAAGTGTGCAAGTGTTAAAAAACAACTGACGCCCCTTTATGAAGCCATTTTGCTCCTCAGAAATAATCAAGGGAAGCACGTTCTCCAAACGGCATTTTATTTTCATATGATCATTGGTTCAGATCATTGGTTAAACTGACAATAGGATCATTTTTTTTTCATTTTTGTGCATTATCTGTAACTCAGGGTACTTTACCCTTAATGTTTTCATTTACAGTGGTTACAGTTCTCTGAATGTGTTGCAACGGTTACTTGATGCATTTGGTTTTATATGACAGTGTATAATGCCAGCAATGTTTATGTATGCACAGGCATTTTATTTTCTTATGATCTGTTCAGATCATTGTTTAAACTGGCACAATTGGAGATTTTTTTCCTGGTTTTTATGCATCGTCAGTAACTCAGGGCTTAATGTTCTTGCTTATAGTGGTTACTATACCATCATTATGTTGTAATGATGACTAATTTGATTTGTCTTTCAGTGAAAAGCAACTTGTTGCACTTTATTTTAGGATGGCAGTGTGTAACTGGATTCTTCTGTCAGTGAAAATGTGCAAAAACACTAGTAGTAAATAAATAGGATGTTTTGAAGCAACTAATTTGACTCCATTTGTCTTTTGATTAACATATACAGCACTTGATTTGTTATCTCTACATTTAATTTTGATTTTAGCTGGGTATAATATTGCAATATATCATGATATTGCAATATCGTTATAATATCGTATCATGACCCAAGTATCGTGATACGTATCGTATCGGAATACTCACCCCTACTTCCTGGTCAGGTGGTGTGACATGGCCGCATACTGTTTACCACATATGGGGCACTCCCCCATCTTTTTTGGCAGAGTCATGCTGTGGGTTGAGAGGACAAAGAAAAGATGGCAATGTAAATAAAAAATGCTACATTAAGAGGAAAACCTTGCATTTTTCAGTTCTCTATTGCAACACTAGCTGTGTATTTTTTAAAAGTTAAATCTGTGACGTTTTATAGTGTACCAGTTGATTTCTTCACATGCAGTGAATGCTGTAAATAACAGCTTTATTAAATTAGTCCTCCTAATTCAAACAATCATAACAGCTTAAAGGCTAAATTAATGATGTATATCAGCTCTTCGTGCAGTATATAGTTATTACATGACTTAATAAAAGTTAGAAATTAAAAAAGCACCCCAGTTCTGTATTCTAACAGCTGTGAATTTTTTTAAAAGTTAAATCTGTGTTGAATTTCTTATAGTGTACCTGTTGATTTATTCACATGCAATGATGGCTGTAATTAATACAGTTATTATAGTTCCAGTGCTCATGTAAATACAATACATTTATTTGCCGTCCCTTGAATGTATTATTTGGCATGATACAGAGAGATCATACTAGATAAAAAAAAAATAAAATAAGAGTAGGGTTTACCTCTGCACAATTCTGTAACTTCAAAAGAAAACAGGATAAATCCACATATAACAGACTTATTTAGGCAATATGTGGTTAAATAGGAACATATTTACCTTCTGTCTTAGTCGCTGGTAAGTTTAAATGCAAACCTTTTCTAAGTGGAAAAAAGCCCTAATTCCACATTGGCCAGAGCCAGTGATGCTTTAAACATTGATAAACAGCATCTAGTGAGTGTAGTGCTAATAAGATTAGTATTAAACAGAATGAAAGACAAACAGAGGAACTCTATTTAAATAGATTCTATTTTTCTAGATTTCCACACGGTCCATAAGTAAATTAGTACAAATATTAATGTCTGGTAAATAATGCTGGAATCTGGCTGTTTATTTTGGATACTATTACATTACAGATAAGATAGTGTTATATTGTCTTTTATTATTGTTAAAGCTACAGTGTGTAATTTTCAGCTTCTAGCGGTCAGACTGCAGACTGCAGCAACATGAACATCTCCCCACCGCTTCTCCCCAACGGTGCAAAATAAGCTGGTTCGTTACGGGACAAATATCTTTCCACGGCGTCCGCATCACCTACCTTCTCAAGTGATGAGGTTTGTTTTACATAGATAATTTATTAATACTGCCATCTATTGTTCAGTACCGTCTCAGTTCATCTCTCTCTCAACTTGCCGTGAGTTACTTTTCGAGCATAATAGGCGTCTCGCAATCTCGCTAGTTTGTTGGCTCTGCTGCTGCGGTAAGAGCAAAGATGTCTGCCTCCATGGCTGCGAGACCAGCTCCTATGTAATTATAAATACTGCTGGCGAACTCTAAGGCAACACAAATATTAAGGTTTAAGAGGCTGAGCTTCGTAGATGATGATAAATAACATAGTTATGTATAATATATTACATTTCTGACCGTATATCTCTGTAATTATTACACACTGTAGCTTTAAAAGTAATTTTATATTTGAATAAACTTAGGCTGATTCTTAGTGTTGAAAATGGACATAAGAATCTATTTAAACAGTCAAACAGTAAGTAATTGTAGTCCACTGAAGAGGATTAGGGCCACTGGAAAAAAAATAAAAGTAAACTGATTTTTAAAACTTTTTATTTCAGTTTAACATGGGAGAAAAAGTCAGAGTCTTGAAGAATTAAAAGTCAGAATTCTGACTTTTTTCCCATGTTAAACTGAAATAAATAAAAATCAGTTATTTTTTTTTTTTTTTTCCAGTGGTCCTAATCCTCTTCCATAAATATGGGATAATATAAAAGGTTGTGTTACATTTAATCCTTTACTATTAAAAAACATTTGTATAATAGAAACATTATATAATTGTAGGAAACGGATATAATGCTGCAGGGCAGCCTCAGGGTGAAGCAGCTGCCCTTCACTGCTGCATGATGGAAGAGATGTGTTTGGAATGTTACCATAAAATTAGAGCTGCAACTGATTAGTTTGCAAATTGATTGATCTGTTAAGTTTTTCTATCAATCAATTATTAATCAGATAGCCAAAGGTTCCTTAAACAAGATATTTTTGCGAACTGAAACCAGGTGAAACAGAAACATTTCCTCTTTAGGAGTTCTGGATGGAGAATATTGACAGACAAAAACTTTATTTTACCTTAAAAGCAAAATGTTTTACATATTTTCTTTACAATCTTGGTATAATTCATGCTCTACTCCAGTTAATGATTAATCAATTAGTTTTATATCAATGTTTTTATATAAGTTTTAAAACAATGAGGTAATATTTGAGGAAAATAGACAGATGCAAATATTGGCAGGCTCATAAATTAAAATGCATCCTCTCCTACATTTAATAGACGAGACAGTTAAAGGTGATAAAAATGTTGTATATAATGTTCCCCTGAATTTGAAACCTGAGAACGTTCTCATCAGAGACTGACTGAAAAACGTTCGACTAGTATGTTTCAACAAAGGTGTAAAACGGTGGATTTTATTTTAAATAATCTGCGAAATGAAATCCACCGTTTTAGGGCTTACATGGTTAAAACGTGATAATGTAAAGCAGGAGTTATAGGCACAAAGCTTTTACTGGGGCACCCCCTACGCATATGCCTCTCCTTCCATACAAATACAGACAAGCACACTGCCCCACCCTGATACATTCCCTACCAAAATTACCAGTTGAGATATTGAGTGTAGGCATATTTGTTTTAACAAACATGAACAATTTCAACATTGCAGCTAAAAATAAGACGTACAGCTTTAAAAATAAAAGCGTTTCCTTATACCACGCATTCTGAATGTCATTGATTCCTAGGTTTCCAGAGTTTTTAGTTCAGGGGAAAAGTTTAACTCAACATGAACTAAGTTTTTCTTTTATTTTTTGAGCGCATTAAGAGTGTTCCTCCTATTTTTCATTTTTGCAAAGCGGTCAATCACTAGACTGTGACTCAGCTTAGAAAGTTCCTCCTTTCAACCGATAAAATACAGAGATGATGCATTCTGCCTTGTCCCATTGTGCGCATTGTGTACCATTGTGTGTGTTGGGACCAGTATACACCAGAGGGCGCGCCCTTTCTAAGAGTTTATAGGTTTCACCTGCACGAAGCTGTTCCCATCTGCTCATATCAAGAGAACTATTAAGCTGGAGGACATCCTCACTCCTTTGCCACAGATTGTTTGCTGGGGTTATGGTTAGTAAGTCTGAGCCAACCTGCTCGCCTGAATCAGTATTCCCCTGATTACCTGAACCTGGGCCTAACCTGTTCCTGTCTCTGCTTCTAGGAAGAACCTGTAGCCCAAATCAGGAAACTCTGCAGCAGCTTCTGTGCCAATGAAACCCGTCTGCCTGACTCCCGCCTAAGAGTTCTGGAGATCAGAAACCCAGGAAGGGTTTCTCTGTCAGAAACCAGTTCGTTCTGATCAAGCAAGAACCCTAGAGAGTCAAACCTGTTAGCCCTCAGTCTGCTGCCAGCTTCTGGACCCTCCAGGTTCCTCCCCTGTTGCTCTGCTCAAACTCTCAGAAATTACATACAAACCTGCGCTCAACTCAAGTAACAACATTACCAGGACTTCTGCTAACCATTCGTCCCCTCGAAAATTGTCGTGACAGCCCGGCCAGGCTTCCAGAACCTGTTCATATGTTCAAACCTGTGTGTTTCACAATAAACTTTTGAAATTTTTCCCCTGTCTCAGAGTGTGTTCTGCATGTGGGCTAGTAACCTGATACCCCATCGCTGACAGTGTGGAGCTTTCTAACACACTGAATGACCTTTCACAACTCAGCTGTTGATTGTGATAGTGAGAGATCCTGGATGACCTGCGTTAGTGTTGGGAACATGGTGTTATCAAGCAAGTTGAAAACACTGCATATCCTTGATGAGAAGGATATGCAGTGTAGCCAGCTGTGAATACCCACAGCTGGCTCTCTGAGCAAGACCCATTAACCCTACTATTTTCCCTAGGCAGCCCACTGCACCTTAAGGGGCCGGGTTAATGCAGAGAAGTAATTGATCCATTTTGTGATCAATAAATTCTATTTTCTACTGTAGCTACCGTACCCTAAGCATACTGACTTGTTCCAGAGATCAACAATGGATTGTGTGTTGCCATTGTGGGGTCCCAAGCCCACAAGGTTCTTGATTAAGGCAAGGAAAAATAGCCAGCGGAAAGTTCTACGAAGCTGGGCCTTTTCAGGTTTATAGAGGCTCAGAGAAGGGAGTCAG